>FWPY01000002.1:5432530-5641679 GCA_900174645.1 Sonneratia alba | reverse complement strand
TCTTTCGCGTCGGGCAGCTTGGGTGCATTCGGCAGACGCTTATGAGGACCCTGTTGCCCGTGATGACTGCTCTTGTCCTGACGTCGATCGCATTCATCTTCTGCTGATCTGGTTTCGTGCTCTGCTCTTGACGTTGTTGATGGATCCAATCTCTTCTAAATGGAAGGCGACAAGATTTCAGTTACGCAAAAAAAAAAAGGTGCATTCATTAGGTTTGACTTCATCGGTAGGAATGTCATGGAAATAGTTTAATGTATTTCCAATTAATACGACGTACCAAAAGATGAAACTATCATATTATAACTAAGAACATGAGATCGTGATACTTACTTATAGATTAATACCCTCCATCTTAGTCAAAGAATCATGATTTCAATTTGAAACTGTGCCGTCAAAAAAAATAATGATAAAATGGCTATTACAATCTTTTCTTTCAACTTCAAATCCTCCTAAACTTTGTATTACAACGAGTGGAATGCTTGAGTCGATCCCATCCCGCAAATTGGCCAACGTTGACCAATTTGACTAGCGAATATTGACAGAAATTTGATAAGATAGAGGGATACGGCGTGTCTAAATCCGGGTGGCTGGAATGTACTGTGAGCGACGATGATCGCTGAACATGAAATCAATAAATTTGACAAAAATGGCATCTACATTAGATTTCGAAGAGCACAGTCAACAGAAAATGATCGATTTTAATTCCATGCTACATCGCCTATGAGCGTCGTACTGACTCTCACCGATGAGCATTATGCCCAAAAAAACTTGAGCTGATTGGATCAAACAGTGACCAGCCGAAGTTGATGCCCGCGGGACTGTTACGGCTGGATCTCCAAACTCGGAGCGTGAGGAGCCCACACGCAATCACTCCGCTGCCACAGGCTCCCTCCTTCCCCTCCTCCGCTTGTCCAACCTTCTTCACCACCGCAGCGGCTCGGGTCCATCTCTGCAATGTCACCTTCCCTCAAGGTTCCCCCTGCCTGTCCCGAACGGCTGCAGCTCTTGCTCACGTTCTGCTCGATGCTCGATAGCGGTGGCAATACTGGAGGATTGCGCCGCTGCTTGTGGCGGTGCCGGGCGCCAGTGCAGGCTTTTGCTGGTGAAGAGCTTCCTCAGCCTTAGAGTACCCGCGTTGCTACTGCTAATCATGATGTTGCCACGGTAGCTTTGGCATTTGGACGGCATCCGTATTTGCTGTCGACGGTGTGCCTTGCTAAGCGCTCGAACAACCCCACGACCCGGCAGCTCCTCTTCTTGACCTGGCCCATGCACCCGATCTTTGGCGACTGCGGATCCACCTCTCCCGAGAACGGTCCTGGCCCCGGTATTGCCACGTTCTTCAGCGACGACCTCGCACAGAGCATCGGAAGGAACAGGCTTCTATAAGGGCTGTCGAACCGGCGGTAATATTGACCCTTCCGGCACCTATTTCCCATCTGTGGTTCGTCCAATCGGCCAGACAGGCTCCCCCCGTCCGGGCGTATGAATTCTTCAAAGGATCCAACCGATCTAACGCACGGCACGATGGTGTGAACTATGAAGAACGGAAAATGGGTTATAGTGGCGGATTAATTGCTTTGGTGTGGGGAGAGACGACAGAGCTAAGAGAGAGAGCGAGAGAGAGATTTGAACCTGTGAAGGTTACAGGTGTGGATTTCAGAGCCTGCAGAGGCAGACGGAGTCCTCTTTTATTTGGGTTGCTCGATCCTGGATGAGACTGAGTCCTCTTAGGACAGCTTAAAGAACATGTAAAAAGTCCAATAATGGCCGAATTATTAGTTTATTAATAATCCATCCATCTATGGATTTCAGATCCGAGATATTGAGCAAAGTTCCAAGGTGGCAAAACTTGAAATTCAAGAAGGTGATGGATTGTGGACAACGGTGGTCCGACCACGATGACCGAGCGAAATACATTAATCAATAGACTGGAGATGTCAATCATGTATATGTGAAATTAATTGAAAATTATTGATGTGGTGCTCAGGTGCCAATGGTCGAAAGGTCAAACTCTACACTGTTGAGCTCTTACCGCCTCGTTTGAAAGGGTCCCTGAGACTCGAGACGCGTATAAACCAGAACAAGTCAGTAGTATGATTTGCAAATTTTCTTTGTTGAATTATTAATCACATGGGTCATTTCTTGGCAGGGGGCAGGCACGGTTCAGTTCGAGTTGAAGACGGACCAAATGAAATATCGGGAAAGTTCATGGAAAAATGAAGAAGAAGTTAGAAAAAATTCAAATTCTTGTTTTTTTTTGGGTAGAAAAATATGTATGAAGCTTTAATTGAAATCTTGTTGGGTCCGACCAAGCACATGTGTGCCGCGTGTGGGATCGCTTGTCCATACCCAGCCGACATTTAATAATTTCCGGCACGTGCCCTGCACGGATTTGGTAATACGAATCTTCTACTTTTTTTTCTGATAATGACCGTAAGGGAACTGCGTTATGATATATTCTTTTTTGGAAGAAAAAAGAAAAATTAAAATACAAAATTGGCTGAATTTGATTTAATGGAAGGAAAAAAAATAAAAAAAGGAGAGCCAGCTGGCGTGAAGGTGCAGAGGTACGGCATTTTCCAAGGCCAGATCCAGAGGCTGTCTTAGAGCAGAAAAGCAGTGACTGTCCTCTCTCTCTCTTTCACAGTACCATGATTGGCAGAAATAATAATTCGAAGCAGCCAGTTCAGTAACTGCCTTGTCCTCCTCCCTCTTCAAGAACTCTAACATATGGATGAAATTTTGGAAACTCAACTGATGTATGGTTAAGCTGCACTGCTAAGCTTTTCTCCACCATTGACAGTTCAAATCGGATCAGATTGGGCCCGATCTACATCAAGTTGAAGTCACAATGCCTTCCCATGAATATAAACCGATTGCTACCACATTCATTCCTGAGCCCACAAAAGAATTCCGTCCTCCTTTCAACGCGATTTAATGGAGATTGGAAACCCGGTATGACATTGCATCAGTTAAAAGGAATCCAGGCACTCAAGTCGAGTCTTGGTTCCCAGTTCTGCTCGTAGAGTGTGTGTGTGTTGAGAAAGATAGAAAGCTGCCTCCATGACTACTAACTCTCCACCATATGTGGACATACAACCAAGACTAATTAGAGATTTATAAGACTAGTGCATTGATCACCGAGCAAAAAACGATAAGTAAATTGATCGTCAACAAGAGGAATACACCTCTACAGTCATGTTTAGGCACTGTGTTAACAGCACACACCCAGTTTACAGAACAGAAAATCAACTTTGAAATCCATCTATGCTTCGGACAGAAAACAGACAATCCACCCAAACAATAGTTTCCCTGACAATGTACAATCTTCTTCAGTACTATAATCTTCTGCATAATTATCATTGAAGACGAATATGAATTGGTCTTTGACCCACTGGCCAGAACCTGCTGCCAGTATTTTCAAGGTGCCCCTGATGTTCCAGAAAACCATTCCAACAAATCAGAGAACCATGTCACTACGGAGAAACAGATATTTGCAAATGAAAGGATTAAGAATGCCGTTCGCGTGAAAGCTGGTAGTAGCCGTTAAAGAGTTCCTCAGTTCACAGATGGAAACAAACATGAACATGAATAGAATTTAATGGAGAAAGAGGGCATAAACATTGTAGCAAATTAAAGATATGGGCAGCCGATCATGTAGGAATAGAATAAGGACTGTCTATCCCCATCAAAGTTTAAAACTTCCAACAGATAGCCAAAGAATCAAGCAATAATTAACTCTATAAGCAACAAATCAGCGAAGCTGATGCATCTCTTTGGATATTGAAATATACTACTTCTTGAGTCTCAATTTTCATGCTGTTTATATTTATTAAACAACTGTTTTGTTATCTTGCCTTTCAGTAGGATATCAAATCGCCCTTTAAGTGGATTTCCGACACAGATCGATTTAATTTTCCAAGTCAAAATCTAAACTTCAACCTGATCTATGGGCAGGGACTGCTACGGAGAATGAAATTGAAAGAGTCTCCATGCTTCACCTCAAGAGATACAAACCATCTCTTTGTTAATATTACAACTAACCATGGTCTCTACATGTTGTTATATCTGAATGCGAACCTGACTGAGATCACATTAATGAACTTATTGCAACCCAGACTAGAATAGAATCAAAACAATCACTCCATCAAAGGTAAGAAACCAAGTCAAGGAGAGGGAAATTACAATCAGTAGGCCTCCGCTTGGGCACTACTATTCCTGCTGCCATAGAACTTAGACAGCCTGCGTCGATTCTCAGGTTTTGGCTTCACGGTTTTCTTCCTCAGCCCGAAGATCTCTTGGACCAAAGGAACATGAACCAGCACCAGCTTCCATGCCAATGCCCAACCTAAGAAAATCAAACCCATCGAATTACCCTCACCATAATACACAGCTTTTGACCATTCCAATTGAAATTCCAAGCAATATATAGCCAACCCACCAAAAATCACAGCAAGACAAGTGCTGGAGAAGCGATAACTGAACGAAATTGAAAGAATTTACGGGGGAAGAGAGAGAGAGAGAGAGAGAGAGAGAGAGATGACAGCAGTACCGAGAAGGATGAAGGATAACACGAAGGATATGGCGAGAATCGGACGGAGAAGGAACAGGCTGAGATAATTCCAAAACGAGAGAGAAATCGCGAGTTCTTCTTTCGGGGATGAGGAGAAGCCGGCCTCCATTGACGAGGCTTAAGCCGGTTCTTTGCCGCAGGTGCTCGGCTATTGTCCGCCGACTCAGTCAGGCCCAGGGGGCTAGTCAATTTCTTTTTGTGATTTATTTCAATATACTCCCTGTAGTTTGCTGAGATTCTCAATATGCCCGTTCTAGTTTGCAGATATTCTATAAAATGCCCCTTGGCTTGCATCATCTCAAAGTTACTTCTATATATAACACAGGATTTTCCCACGAGCAATGAACCTGGACGCCATTAAGGCCACGTGCCACGACGGTCTACACTTCCCTTTCTCCGAATCTTGCAATTCTCAAGGCAACCCTGGTCACTGCCACGTGGCCGTTCGTTCCACCGGCTACTCCCGGTCACCCCGACATCCCCACATTACCCAAAATACCGTCCATCTTCATTTCCTCTTACGGCTCGCCCGCCGGCCGCCACCCATAGAAGACCTCTCCTCCCTCCACGCCTGTCCTTGTTTGTCATCCTCGACCCTTTCCTTTCTCGCAGAAGTTCTGAAATTTAGTGTTTCTTAGAGGGACTTTCAAGACATTATAAGGGAAAGGAGTGCCCTTTTGCAGGAAGCAGGCCCAGCTGCTACTTCATCCTCGACGTATTCGTCGAGAGCCCGAGTTATTCGCTCCAGCTTCTTGGGGCGCTGTTGTCGCCTTTTCTGTTGTTGCTACACCTTTCCCGTTGGCTCACCAATTAGCGGACTGATTTTTGCCTCTCTCTTTAGGTTCAACGGTCAAGTTAGATAATTTCTCGGGCTGGAGATTGGGGAAGTTTTAACATGGAACTCTCTGCTGCTCAGTCAGGTCTCTCGCTCGGCTTTAATTCTCACGGGATACCTTCTGCAAGCACTGATTCGTTCCCGATTCGGATTGTTTCAAGTTTCTTCAACCCTCCTGGCTCGATTCCGTTGCAGCTTCTTGAGCCGAAGAGCGACATATCAAGTGTAAACTACGAGGATGAGGAATTAGTTAGTGAGCAAGAGGAGTTCAGTATCTTGGGACACCCCATGTGCTTGAAGAGGCAGAGGGATGGGCAGCTCTTGTCCTGTTCAAACCCGGCTAAGCGAGCTGCAGTTGAACCTGGGCTTGAGTCTCGACGAGCTGCCGTACGGGCGTGGGGAAACCAGACCATCTCAGCCGCTGACCCCGAGATTTACAGTATCATGGAAAAGGAGAAGCAGCGGCAGTTCAAAGGCATTGAGCTTGTGGCTTCCGAGAATTTCGTGTGCAAGGCTGTGATGGAGGCCTTGGGGAGCCACTTGACCAACAAGTATTCGGAAGGAATGCCCGGGTCCAGGAATTACACGGGCAATGAGTACATCGATCATATTGAGTTCCTCTGTTTCAAGAGGGCCTTAACTGCATTTGATCTTGACCCTGAGAAGTGGGGTGTGAACGTGCAGCCATATTCGTGTACCTCTGCAAACTTTGCGGTTTACACAGGTCTCTTACTTCCTGGTGATCGGATCATGGGGCTTGAAACTCCTTCAGGTGGTCATTTGAGTCATGGATATTATACATCAAGCGGGAAGAACATTTCCGCTGCTTCAATATTCTTCCAGAGTCTTTCTTATAAGGTCAATCCGCAGACGGGGTACATCGACTATGATAGACTGGAGGAAAAGGCATTTGATTATAGGCCGAAGATTCTCATATGTGGTGGCAGTTCGTATCCTCGAGAGTGGGATTACGTGAGGTTTAGGAGTATTGCTGATAAGTGTGGGGCAGTTTTGATGTGTGATATGGCTCACATAAGTGGTCTCGTGGCTGCCAAGGTATGAATTTCTTCTACTCTGTCACTAGCATAATATTTATGGAAATATAATGCTGGATACAGTTAATTCATGTCAGCAATTGAAGTTTGTTTGCCATTTATTTATTGCTTAGATTGTTTTTTTGGAAATATGAACTGGGAAGAAAATTTTGTCTCTCGGTAATGGCATAGTTCACTATTCTCAAACTTGTCCCTGCTATAAGTAACATCTGCCACGCAAAATTTTACCTCTAGAATTCTCAAGTCTGTCCACGCTCAGTGTTGTGAACAGTCCCATAACCTGGCACATTAAGTTTGACTTAAAATCTGTTGTGTTGGAACCTCAGAGTTGGCTCATGTTCTAAACTGTTACACTTGTATCATTTGTGATAGTTACATACTGTTTAATTGATTACTTTATCTGTTTGAAGATGTTTTTGTATTTTAGGAATTTTTTGATTGTTTATGGTAATACATATGTACATATTTTTAAGCGTATGCTACTTATAAAGAGAGAATGGCTTACTATCTCTTTAGTCCATGAGTTCTGATCCTATATTCTGAAGCAACTCATGTACTGTGAAATTCAAGTGTGCTATGTCTGTCTTTCCATGCTGAACTTGGTTATCACATCTCACAGGAATGTGCTAGCCCATTTGATTACTGTGACATTGTTACCTCAACAACCCACAAGAGCCTGCGTGGCCCCAGAGGAGGTATAATCTTTTACAGGAAAGGTGCAAAATTGAAGAAACAGTGCTCACATCTCAGCCAAGCAGTTGGCAGCACCCATTATGACTTTGAGGAAAAGATCAATTTTGCTGTTTTCCCATCAACACAAGGCGGTCCTCACAACAATCATATTGCTGCACTTGCCTTAGCCTTAAAACAAGTGAGTACGCTGGAGTATAAAGCATACATCCAACAGGTGAAGAAAAACGCTCAGGCTCTGGCATCTGCTCTGTTAGGGAGAAAATGCAGATTGGTAACAGGTGGTACTGATAATCATCTCCTACTCTGGGATGTGATGCCTCATAAAATAACAGGTATTGTGATGTTACCTTCTTTGAATTCATGGAAACTTCTAGCTTTCTATTTAGCATGTCTCATCATCCACAGGCCCGACATAATTTTTTTTTTGTCTGAATGATTTGTCAATTGATCTAGTCATGTAGAATTTCTTTCAAGGAAAGTCAGGTGTGTTTTTTCAAACTGACCCATTTCCGTCTTAATAGTTCAGCTTGCCTACCATGATTCAACTTCATGTTCCAGACAATCAGTAGCAGCTAGAGAGGCCTGCATAGTTCAGTTTTAAATATTTTAGATGAGAAATAAATATGACAAGGATGTGAAGGAAGGAAATAATAGCAAATCAACGGAATCCCAGATTCATTCTGTAAAATTAGGATTTCTGCTGCTCCTGGAGCTGTTTTAACATGTAGCTACTGAAAGATACTGCAATATCTCCTCTCACCTAGAATGTAGAACCTCGTTGATTCTATCGTGAAATTTTTTATAGATTGGTTGAGTATGTTGATTCAAGTTTCACTTATATGTGGATAAATCTTCCTTTCAGGTAGGAACTATGAGAAGGTCTGTGAGATGTGTCACATCACAATTAACAAAACAGCTATATATGATGTTAATGGTGCCATTTCTCGAGAAGGAGTAAGAATTGGTGAGTGGCAATCCCGCTCCTTCTGATTCCTAAATGAATGATTTATTACCTTCATCTTGGTGTAGGTCTTCTTATGTTTGGTGACAACCAATCAACAGGCTGTTCTTGTACTTAAGAAGAAAAAATAAAAAGGGTGTTCTCACTTCATTAAAGCAAAGGAAACCATTTTTCTTTGTATCCGTTTGGCTAGCGGCATTTATTTACTAGCTAGAAAAAACATAAGCAGCCAATTAAAGAACCCGCTAGAAATTAAGCAATTCCTGAAAGCTGATAGAAGCAGTATGATCTGAATGGATCCATGTATACGGAGTAATTTAGTTATATTACATACATTTTCACCCTATAAAGAAAAAGTGCCTGCAAGGCTCTACAGAAAATCCCAACTCCTTATACATTTCGTTGTGTTGGTGTGTATCAATGACATATTTCGCCTTTTCTCATTCAGGTACTCCTGCTATGACATCAAGGGGATGTGTAGAATCTGATTTCGAGATGATAGCTGAGTTCCTTTTAAGGGCTGCTCAAATCACTTTCGCTGTGCAGAGGGAACATGGAAAACAACACAGAGACTTCCTCAAGGGTCTCCAGCAGAATAAGGATATTGTTGAGCTCCGAAATCATGTTGAGACATTTGCATCCCAGTTTGCGTTGCCAGGTTTGGACAGTTGTTTGTAGAACAATGCAGATGCACCACGCATTGTGTTTTGCGTATATACTGAATGACCTCACAGTATATGGGTGCCATGTTTTTTCATTCCATTCCTGTAAATTACAGAAAAATCGATACTTGATGTCAAATACATAGAATGATCATCTCTGAAACGTAATATGATATAGGCATCATCTTTGATGCTCTTCACTGGGATGCTGTGCTTTATGCTGGTTGAGAAGAGTGTGGGAAGTTCCGCTACCGTGTGATCACCTATCTTGCAAGTTCTATGCCTACGCAGTGGAGCTTCCATTTTCCAGCATTACGAGTTTGCTCATCTGAGAAAGAGACAAAAGACCAAGAAACTCCAGTAGAGATAGTATAAGCCTTTTCTTGGGTTCTCTCCTTTGGAGCTGTCAAAGCAAAGGCTGTTCTGTTCTGGTACAGAGATTCCGCTGTTGCTGGTAATGATCAAAAGGGTGAGGAATCATGATGTTTGAAGAGGGAATCACAGTGATTACTTGACGGGACATCCTCAACATTTGTTTCTGGTTGCAGGATAGCAGCATAAAAGTAATCCGTTGCTGCTGGTGCTAGCTCATAAACTATTGCTTTTCGTGCAATTTTCGTCCTTTATGCTATTACTTTTTCCGCTTCCATTGTGCTCTCTGCTTCCACCATTATTATTGTTATTTGTTGTTGTTATATTCTGTGGGCTTTCAGTAAGCAGAGTCTTCAGGGCACCCCACAGAGGAGGCAGGGCATGAATTTCCGGCAGGGACAAAAAGCATAGAGATACGATCACACAGAAGGAGAGATGCACTGAAAGTGACCTCTTTATCTATTTAAATATATCTCCGCTGAATTTTTGTTGCTTAATGCTTCCCAATTACCCCACAAAAGGGGATGAAAATCGGCTGATTTTATGCGATATTATAGTTCTTCTAGAGATAAGGTGGATTTGGTGCTCTATAATTGACCGACAAGAGGATCTCCCGTGTGGACTCGATTTTGACCAGCCGTTTCTGTGGTCGCATTTTTTTTTTTTTAGAAGTACATGCGATGGACATGGCAGGGAAGAACCGATCTCGATCAAGAATTTGGGCCGTTGTTATGGTGAGAGGTTCTGCGTTCCCATGTGTAGAACAGTACGGATTACCAGTGATCAAGGATGGTATCTGTTAAGGAATCTTAGAGAGATTTCATGGAAATCAAGGCCATGTTTTTTATCCGGGTGGATGTGTCAATCGAGTCTATTGCTTTCGAGGTGAAAATATAGCCAGACGAAGTGGAGCAGCTTCTTGTTCCTAAAGAGCAAAAGGGGCAACTGAGCTCAGTTGAGATGCTCCATATCGGAGACGTTAATGACATTAAAGCTTTGATTTTGAAAAGGAAAAGGAAGGGACAGGGACAGGTTAGGAGGGAGGGAGCCCAGGGCATCTCAAAGTCATCATCTCCACTACGCCCTTCTGCCATCACTCCCCATCATTTTTTTCGCAGCGAAAATGATCGGTCATTTTACTATCACAACTAAGAGGGGAGGGAGAGAGCAGAGCACTCAGAAAAACAGAACGGAACAGGACAGAGCATACGCAAGACACACAACAGAAGTAGGAGTCGAACAACGACCGA
Organism: Sonneratia alba; assembly: GCA_900174645.1. Taxonomy (NCBI): domain Eukaryota; kingdom Viridiplantae; phylum Streptophyta; class Magnoliopsida; order Myrtales; family Lythraceae; genus Sonneratia; species Sonneratia alba. The sequence continues at coordinate 5,631,275 of FWPY01000002.1, read as the reverse complement.
AAGGAACCGTATGAGAAAGGGAGGCACAATCCTTAGACGCTCAAAAAAGGAAAAAAAACTCAATCAAATTTGGCTTTCTTGTGTTCCCTTCCAAGACCGTCGAGGAGATTCCAAAATCATCCCATCCCATTTCCATCTTCTCTCTTCCTAATAATTTTTGAGCAAGAAGGTGACTTCTCTCTGAATCAACCACTTGGGGTCTGCTTCATTGTTTAGGTTTTCCTATGTTCTTTCTGCTGCTGTTCCAGTAAGCGCAGTGTCCAATCTCACTTCGAAGGCTGCGTTCTCCTTTACCGTCCCGGATACTGCTTGCTAAAAATCAAGACTTTGTGTTACTGTTCTCTGAAGTAAACGACCAAAACAATGCCCAAGAGCGCATTGAGCTTGAAAAGGAGGATAAAAAAGGTGGGCTTTCGATCAGATAACAGTATGATTAAAAGTGTATTAACTCTTTAGTGACCGATCGGTTCGAATCTAGATAGCCCGGATCAAAATGTGAGAGAGAGAGAGAGAGAGAGAGAGAGAGAGTGAGCTAAAATTATAAAGAAAAGAGAGATTACAGCCAGCCAAAGAAAGTGAGTTCCCTACAACTAAATTTCTTTACTTTTGCTGTCACTTGACCATATCTTCTTTTTTTTTTTGAACCATTGCTTGTTGATTCTTGCTCACCTTCTATTTCTATTCTAATGGGTTTTTTTTTTCTGATTCCACTAGATCTACCTATGGCTGCAGAAGTCCAACAGCTTCTTCCTCCCTTCCACAATCTCATCAAATAAATCATCCAATTGCCCAATTATGTTCTCAACCCCTGCCTTCAGTCCCAGGAAGCATCCATTCAGATCCTCAGCTCTCTCCCTAATCCCTTCCTCCTCCTCCTCCTCCTCCCCTCCCCCTTCCAGCTCCCTCCTCAGTTCCTCCATCGCTGCCCTCGATCTCTGGAACTCGTACATCAGTATCCTGGACCCTCCACCACCGATCCTCGCAAGATCCTCCCCGAACCTCTGCTGCAGCCTCACGGTTGAGATCATGAAACTTGATCCAAAGAAGAGGCAGCCCTCGCTCCCTTCCCCCAAGAAGCTGCTGTGCCCGCTCTGTCCCACCGGCCAGCAGTAGACTAGCCCGTATAGCAGGATCATGAGGAGGAGCGAGCTCACGTTCCTCATCGCGTAGAGGACCCCACGGAATCCATTGAACCCATTAAGCTTCGATTCGACCGAGACCCGCTTGTCAAACCGGAGGGAGAGCAGCTCGATGCGGTTCTCCATCAGCGATCGGTTCTCCTCCTCCAGCCCCACGGCCTCTCTCCTGCAGCCTGTGATCGCCCGAATCATCTGTTCTCATTAAGAGAGAGAGAGAGAGAGAGAGTCAATTTGGAAACTTCAGAAATCGATCATTCGAGAACAGAACAGAACAGAACAGTAGAGAGCATTCGGAAACACTCATATTGATCAAGAATATCGGACCTGACGAATGAGTTGAGGGCTGAGGTGGCGGTGGTCTTCGAGGGCGGCGGCTATGTTCAGGCCAGCGGAGTAGTAATTCTCCATCGCGGAGATTCCCATTTTCAGCACGTGGCAGGCCTCCCACAGCCTCGAGCTCTCGTCCATGTACTCGTCGAGCCACTTATCCCCAACCGGCAAGTGGAGCTTCTGCACCAAAAGGGTCAGCTGGGAATGGAAGGATCGGAGGAGGGAGATGACCCGCTGGAGAAAATGGACCGACATGAAGTGGTTCGAGAGGTAGACTCGCTCGAGATCGTCGATCCCCCGCGCTAGGATAGCGTAGAAGCCATTGACGGAGTTGGTGGAGGAAGGATCCATCGGAAGGAATCAGGCGACCGGGAATCCAATCCGAGTGTGGAGGACAAGCTGAGCCTGTGGGAGGACTGATATGCAGATACGAATCGGAAGAAGATGAGGAGAGAGCATTTACTATTAAGAAGGCTAAAGTGGGGAGTTGTCAAGGGCCGAGAGGGAACTGAGAGGGATGTGAAAATCTACCCTTGAAGCCAAGGTTTCTACAGAGTGAGGGGGAGAAGAGAAGGGTTGTTTAGTTTAGAGCAATGATGGCTGTTCCCTTTGGAGGGGAAAAGATGATTGGTGATTTATGCCATTTCCCTTTAGCTCAACTGGGCAGAAAGGGAGAAAAGCTAAGGAAAACACTAAGTGAGTGGTGTAAAACACATTAAACTTTAATTAAGAATTATTAATGTCCATGTTTGAAAAATAAATTGAGAAAAAAAAACCATCAATAATAATAATAATAGTATTAGTAGTAGCAACAACAGCATCAATAATAAATCAATACAAATTTTAAGTTTTATAAATGTAAATAATTTATATTTAAAGAGATTTATCCTCTATATAGAACGATCCAGCTCGATCTAAATTAGTTATGATTTAATGATTTATCGATACTAGTTGATTTATATAAAAAAATAGAGATAATAATGATAGTATTTGAATGATTTTTTTATTTAAAAAAAGAAAGAAATTGACTGGCTTAACAAGGGGTTTAATAGAAGGACGAGAGTGAAGTAGTACGATTATCATGAACCGACCGAATATGGGACTTTTTAATATCTTCTTACGGATAATATCAGACCGAATCCGATTGATTGTGACCGTTCGATCAGCCAGGCCTTTGGGGGCGCATCAGCCATTGATCTAAAAATTCTGGAGACCCTACCACTTTCTTAATGATTTGTCGAGTGTAATCGAATGGGGTCCCCGGCTCAATGCCCCTCCACCAAATGGATCCTCGACCGTTGATTAAAATTAATAGATCTACCAGCCGGCGGTCACAACAATTCCCGGATCTTCATCCCCTCCTCTTTCCCAATTGTTTCACCCTGAATTCGGCCTTACCATCATATAAATAAATAAATAAATAAATAAATAAATAAATAGCTGGAAGATCGGACTCAACTTATCCATGTTCTCATACCACATCCCATCTCATCTCAACCGAAGTACCATAGAAACTAAGCCCATCAGAAAACTAGTCCGGCTCGAAAGCACAACACAAAAATAATATACAAATAATTAAATTTAAATTAAATTTTACAATAAGAAAAAAATCAGGAGATAAATTTAAAAAATAATTAATTTACTGTAAGTATTTATTTATTTATTTAATGCATGTAAAGTGGAAATTAATGGAGATGTCATCCTTCCATTTGGGGAAGTGGTGGAGGCAGGGGGTGTCAAAATTTGGCCCAGCCCAATCATGGCACGAAAAATTGTGCATAGACGGGTTATTTTCAGGTCATTCTCGGTGTGGCATGAAAATAAATCGTACTATATTGATAAGAAAGTACAAAAAATAATTTTATAATGAAAAATATTAAGAAAAATTAAATTTTAATTAATTATATACATATAATTATATTTTAATAGTTATATGCATATTTTATTCAAATTAATATAAAACTTAGATTAATCGGTCAATTATATTAAAAAATATTATTTTAAAATATAAATTTATTTAATTTTTTTTTAAAAAATAATTATTTGTGTGATTCGAGCAGGGCATAGGCCCTTCGAAACATGAAATATTTGTGCATTGTCGAGATTTTCTAGCCATCCGACGGTTCGATAATATATTTCATACTGTGCCGACACTGTCTGAATTCATTGAGTCGTCCCAAATTGACACGTGTAGGTGTAGGTGGGGGAAAAGAAATCCAATTGAATAATAGTATTTTAGATTTTTTTTTGAAGATCGGGACATTTGAGAGGATGTCTGTCTTTTTAAGCATTCATTGAGAAAACTATGGCCCATTTCATAAAGGCATTGATTTAGGAATCGGATCATCTCATTTTCTCTCAATTCGGTGTTCATAAATTCTATCAATCATAAGTTATTTATATTCGAATTTGGAGTTACTAATAAAAAGAAACGTTTTTTTAAAGATTTTGTTTTGGGTGTCGAGATTATTTTAAGATAAGATTGGCATTTGTTGTCGAAATTAAATAATGTCGTGAATAGATAATGGGGGCCGAGGATAAATTATTGAAGGGCAATATTTTCAAGATCCCTTGGCCAAGAAAGAGGAAAGGGGGGCAGGGAGTCCCTCTACTACTGATTAGAAGGAAAAGAAAAGGGAGGTGGACCAATGACATTGCCAAGGAGTTGATCAAGGATTTGTGGATTGAAATCCCTAAATTCTTAATCAAAACTCCCTATCATTATTTCTCATCACTAATAATTGGGTTGGTCCAATCTCAATGTGTACGTGTGAGGTGCGTGCAATTTAATGAAAGTGAAAAATGCAAGCAAAAAATCCTGAGCCGTCGTGTGAGAGAGGAAAAATGGTTTAATTATCTTGTATTCAAATTTTATAAGTAAATATATTTGAATATGACTAAATCCAGAATATATTAAATAATATATGTGTGTGATATGGAAATGGGCGTGGGGTTCACAGTATGGTACACAGATAGAAGCAGCAGCATGCATCTTGATATTGACTGACCCACCTCCATCGATCCCTTTCAGGTCACACAAAAAGAAAATCTCAAAATCTCCTGGCTGAAATAACCAAGTGTTGTTGATATGTCTTCTCAACGTATGGGGGCTCTGGGTTCGGGTGTCTCGTCCTATCCTTCAATGGAGGCAAGCTCGGGTCCGATTCATAGGTGTTAGCATCGAGGGTTTCAAATTCTCAAGTGAATGAGCTAAGTAACTTATGAAATGATGGGTAGAAAGGTTGAATGAATGAGGTCAAGATATTTCATTTGGAAATGAAGGCAAGCCGAGCCAATCCCATGCGACCATTGTCGAGTGGAAGCCCTAGTCCTAGTAGACTTGCTGGGGCTAGCTAGCTGGGGTTGAACCGCGATGACCCTTTGAGGGTCCAGTCCAGATCTTCGAGATGGCCATTATCAGTCCCATTTTATGATAAATCTCTCATATGTACCGTGACTGCGATAGAGATCCGTCTATGATTGAACTGTGGAAGGTATCAACATCTGTCCCAATCAATCGTGTGTAGGCTGAAGTGCAAACCCGATCGAATTTAGGGTAAAACAAAAAAGAAAAAAACCAAGATCGAAAATGCAGAAGGAAAATCTGAGGAAACCTGACGGAATTTAGAGTTCAATTCTACTTCGTTACCTTCTCTTTGAAGAACCGTGCTGAGCCGAAGCCCCCGGGGTAGCCATCCATCCCATCCCTCTGTGGTTCATTCAATCGCACCCCCTACTTTATTACTTCAATCAAACGGAATCCAAGGTATCTGACGGAATCGATTGGAGGAGGAAGAGACGTTCTGGGCCCGGCACTGGAATATCGCCGTGATAGGACCGATGAGGTCTGGTGTTCGAAGAACGTAGGCCACTGCTGATAATGGGGTGCGTGCGTGTGATGTGATGTGGATCGTTGTTGTCGTCTTGCTCCGTTGATGCGATGCGCAGGTAACAGTCTCGAGTAATTATTGGGGAGACCCCACAGGCTGTTTCTCTGAATCCGAGGCTGGAATTGAATTTCATCAGGAGGAAGAAAAAGTGACAAGGGGTAGCTTAAAGGAGAGATGGCTGACTTAATTCCTTTAGCTTTTGAGAATCAACAGTGGATCCGTGGCGCAATGGTAGCGCGTCTGACTCCAGATCAGAAGGTTGCGTGTTCGATTCACGTCGGGTTCAATCTCTGCGTTTTTATTTGTCCTCCTTTTTTAACATTATTGTTCTCTCAGCTCTGATGATATTTCAGCAAAGAATTCGACAGCGAGGGAGAGTCAAATGCGATGCCAGATGGAGATTGTTAAGTTCGCGACTTCTTGCAGAATCCGAGATGGCTTTAGGCGCAAAACTCATATAAGGAATACTCATATTGCATTAAGTTGCTGAATTTTAACCGTGTATACAAAGTTCTGTCTCTGTCCTCCTCGGTTCAATCCCGGGGTTACAGGCAAACCTCTGCTCTCTACAAGCTCGAGAAACGTTGCTTGATTGAACAGTGAAGCTGGTGCACCGTCAAACTGCCTTCTTGTTGTACATCATACCTTCCATCTTCACATTATTTCATCATAGCAGTCACTTTATGCAGCAAAATATATTGTCAGAGGAACGACATCTGGATGGGTAATACTTGGCCAGGAGTCCATAGGCAACTTTCGTCTGCTCTTCATCTGCATCCTTTCCAAGCTCTTTCATGCGAAAACAACAGCATTAGTTAGAATACAGAAGAACAGAGAGAATCAATAATCAGAAAGAACCGATCTTTAGAACAGCAAAAGGAGTACTGGATAAAAAATCTCTCGCCTTGCCAATTCCAAATGTTCTGTTAACTTCTGTGTCCGACAAAATGGAAATGCGGCCAACAAGAGGGAAAGAAACTCTACTTCCCTAATCAGTAAGTATGACAAAAGTTGAGATAGCATCGAAAGTTTGATCGTCTAACAGTTCCCTCCTCCCGACACAATTGGCGTACTTACGGCACCATCAGAAACTGATGCGAGCAACATTACGGAATCCATCTCGATCAACTGAGTCTTACTTGCAGCAGTTAGTTCATAATCGATGGGGAACATATGAGAATCATTTGTTGGTGTGCAGGGTAAGAGTATCGAGAGTCTCGTAAGGAGATTTCTCCTCCGTCCAGTTCAACACCCTAGTCACGGCTCTTCTCTGGTTCGGCCGAAACCACCTCGGCCTTCACTCAACCCCAGGGAGACGCCGTGAGTTGTCCTGTGTGGAAGACGCCGATGGATGCGGTGATGGCGCGACTTCGATCGAGGCTTAAATTTTGGGTACTGGAGCGGAAATCCGGTCAAACACCCGGCTTGGTGTCCGCAACAGGCGAAGGATGCAATCATCGCGTGCGGCCCACAGAGAGTTCTCAGGCGGATCGTAGCTCCCAATCAACTATCGATTCCTCCCTCCAATCGACTGAGTCGACAGTTACAGGGTTCCCGATGGAGCCGTTATCGATCAAGAAGAAGAACGGGGGAACCTGTCGCGTTGTCCCCGGTAACAAGACAAATTTACCATTTTACCCAACTCCTAATGGGACTCCCATCATCAACATCCGTCTTTCGGAAAACGTCTTCACTACCAAAAGGACAGCACGACATAATACAAGTTTCAGCAATTGTTTTCTCGGATGTCCCGCTGGCTCAACAAGCGACCTGCTGTTCGACCTGACCACGGACTCAGGCGCAACGTCTAACATCCCTCAGCAGCAGGGGCACCGGGTGGAGCCGTGCTCCCGCTTCGATGATTCAGGGATGGGCAACCAAGTCAAAGTTCCAGGAATATGTAGCACACCTCCTCCATTAAGTCGTATTCCGATTCTCTTGTTCGAAAAGAGTAAAACTCGAAACGTCGATACTCTTGGATCCTCGGTGAAATCATGAAAATGCCGCCTCATGGAGAAAAATAAGATGGGGAACAGAGACCAAGTTTTCTGTAACCAAACTTTCCGATTCACTAGGGTCCCGATCACAAATCGGAATGGTGAGGGTCATTCAAACATCCGAAAGCCTTTGTATGGTATATAAAAACCCCCAGAGAGACTACTCGAATCAAGTTTTCTATGCCTTAATAAGGGAAGACACTATCTACTTACCAATCTAAAACACTGGAAGCAGCCCGGATTTGCACCTACTTAAATTCTAATATAATCAATATTTACACAGAAGCAGTGCAGGACGGGTGTAAGGCCAGCTCCCCAGGTAGGTTTCAAGTCCCAGCAGAGCTCTCTTCATCAACAGCCGACTGCAGATAGCAGAAACTTTTACTACATAGATCAGCATGCTTTTCGAAGTTCCTGCACATCTAGAGCAGGTTCATCTAAGAACATTAGGTAGCATTCATGCCCAGGAATTTGGGAAATGACCTGTTTAGAATTAACAGTATGTACAGCCAATGATGCCAGTGTACAGGGAATTAAATATCTTATCAGTAGGCAGGACTGGATGGGGACTTACTAAAATATTGGATGTCCTTCAGCTGCCTATCGTTTCTTTGTGGCGTCTGTGAACATAGCTCTTGTCCAATGTTCAATATCCTCAGTTTGAGATGGTGGAGGAGGAAAGGGAGGGCGCTCCACAATATCCCATCCATCAATAAGGCTCTCGTTTTTTACCAGATCACATAGATCGGTAGCATAAGGAATGCTAGCTGCTGAGTTGGGCAAGTTTGGGCCACCCAAGCTCTTCTGCACCGAATAGGGAAAAATAGTCTCAATTGATCCCTCAATATCAAAATAGTCATGTCACCAAGTGAAAAGATCACAAGCACAAAATAACTACTTCAACAATACCATAATGGGCTGAGTATGGGCACTTTCCAGCAATGTGCTTGATGTGATAGCTGAATTTACATTGCACACTGACTTGTTCAATTGCTGAACTTGCTGATTAGACCTAAAAAATACAACAGGGCATGAGCAAAAAGATAAAATGCAACAAAATGGTGGCAGAAAAAATGACAGGAGTAGACACCAATTGATGATGCAGGAGAACAAGCACTTCAATAGCAAATAAGTTCCATCAATGAAACACAAGGAAGGAATGCTTGCAGATAATGTGACAAGTGGCATGAAAAATCCACTGATCCTTTAAAAGCAAGACCATCATCAATTAAGGTGTAAAAACAGCTTGCCTACCTTGAGCAGGCCATCTTCAGAGAACAGACTGATCCTACTTCTTTGGATGAAGAAAGAGTAGCCAACAACTTTGCAAAGGCCTCAAAAGTGGTTGCTTCAGTAGGAACCTCTAAACACAAAGAGTTATAGCAATATGCTGTTATGCAGGCCACACTTTTCTTCAGAAGTGATATCCCTCTCTGCAGATCTTTGTGTGTTTCAACAGAATGTGGAGAGGCAGAGGAGTAATTGAAGCTACCACCCCTGCAAGAATCCAGGGGTGGTCTTCTCTCAGATTCCATAGATGAAACACCAAAGTTACTTGAGCTTCTGTCACTCCAGGAATTTTCTCCACTGGTGGAACAATAATTTTGGCGTGGGATAAAAAGGGGGTACTCATTGCTGCATAATCAAAGACAAGTTTCAATAAGATATGCGTATTTAGATTCAAGTTTACAGATATGAAACTAGCTGCTGGATGGAATTTTTCTGAAAGTGCACCTTCTAGAAGAGGGGCGTGCATCCCAGTAAGAATCTCGTTGCCATGTTCGAGAACAAGAACCCTAAAAGAGAGGAGAAGGAAAACATCAGTAGGGAGAGGTGGAGTAGGCATGTAACAATACCTTATACATTATTCAGCTATTTAATGGCGTAGGGCATATGACATGATGACTACCGTGTATTTACCTCTTGTCATCACAAAATTTTCCAAAAGAATTTTCCTTGAAAAGACATGTACAGACAACCCTACAAATGACTTTAGGAGATGCAAGCCCAAGCACCAAGCAAGTTGAGTTTCATTCTATTGTTTTTATTAGGATGCAGAAGCCAAGAGAAGTAGCCATCATAAATGTGATAAATTCTCACCGCGAAACCTGAGTTATGAAGCGCTGGAGCAGCCAAAATTTGAACAACAAGATTCAGAAGTTGTACCATGTATCTGTTTTACAACCATGACGATTAGTGAATAGCACTTAGAAATAAACAAAAGGGATGATGTCTGTCTATGGAGAAAACAGATGGGAGGGGAGGGAGAAATTGCATGAGTTTCAAAATTCTCATATAACTCTCTCTCCCCTCCCTATTCTTTGCCTCTGTTTCTCTCAATCCAAGCATTGGTAAGAATTTGGCATGCTGAACTGGAAAAGGAAGATATGACAATAGTGTTGCCATAGATAGAGAAACCCATGCACATATATTTTCAGAGTAGATACTTGAAAATGAAGGCCATACCCCAGTGAGGCACCAAGCTCCTCTGAAGGAACAGAATGGGGATCGAGACCTCTTGGCAAGCGTGCATTGCAAATTTGATCATATTGACCTGCAGTGCCATCATTCCTTTCTCCATCCATATTCACCTGAAAATACATCCCATGATCCTGATGAAAAGCATGACATAAAATTCTTCCACCAAAACTGAAGCCCAATGTATCAAATCAACTGATATTTTTGCTTGGCCGTATGGTTAAATGAATGAAGAATATTAACATAGTGTCTGAACATTAATCATTTGTCACAAATATGGACAAAGATAGACAAGATAGGCAACAATAAGAATAGGCAGGGCAGCAGCATATGTTGGAGGTTGACCAACAGCCAGCTGAACATAATGATGCTTGAATTATATATATGGTCCATTGTATCATTTTTTTAAATTATTATTATCATATCTCTTCAGCTGGTTTGATCTAAAATTTTAAAAATAATTTTATCAATTGATAGGCAGTACATGCTTATATCCATATCTTACCCGACGCTGAGGAAACAATTTGCATATCTGTTTTATGATGACACACTGCTTATGAAGACGCTCTGAAGTAATTGCCATCTGTTGTCAGAAGATTGAGATAGGTTGTAGAAGTACATAAAACACCAAAACCTCAATTAAGCAAGGGTAATACACTTAGACAAGAAATATTTATGGAAGTACTCACATGCCCAAAAGTCTGAGTAGATACAAGGTAAGGATAAAACTTCTCCAGCTGTTCAGCACGATTCTTTTCCAACTGCAAAGAACATTAAAATTTTTTTCCTTGTCCAAGTGAAACCATGAACAGCCAAATGAAAATCAAACTTTTAGTACCGTGCAAAGAGAAGCTTCAAGCACTCCATACTTTGCTTTCAACTCATTAGAAACTCTTACAATCTGAGCCTTTCCTGTTAAATCATCACATTATTCTCACAACTTTTATGCAGTTAAAACCAAATTTATATTAACGAAGATATAATGTTGAAATAAAGCTCCCACAACCCAGTGCCAATTTTTCTTTCTTGAGACGGAGCTTCTGCTGCAGCTTCAAGAGTTTTTCATTCTGACACTCTTTCCAATTGAGTTGATCATCTGCTTTTCCCTAAAATAAGTTCCAAATGAAAGATGTAAATGAAGAAGTCATAAGATCTTTTGAATATTTGATGGATTGATCCGTTAAATATTGTTTTCATCAATGATATCATGTTGATTACCACAATTATTCATGATCAATTACACTGTAAAGTCATCAATTCACGAAACTTTTTGATAAATAGCGTGAAACTCTATAATTATACAACATGACCAACACAAACAGACAACAGGAAGAAATATAAGAAAATTGAATAATATTGCAATACAGGAATTTTCCCACCAGGAACAGGGAATGATGAGGAGCTCATACTGCTTGGTCATGCTGATTTAGACCAGCCTAAGACTGAGGCTTTTATGGACCTGGGGAATCTACAACGATCTTTTTTTTTTTTACTCCTTATGGAAATAATTTCTGGATGCTTCTGTAGACTAAATTTCATTAGGTAAAAAGTTACTTAGGGTTTTTTAGGGTTTTACAATGCACTCATCTAAGGAGAATCCTAGTACCAAGCCTTTCCTCATCTTCTCCTTTCCTCATAGTTTACAGTGATTCCTTGCATTTATACCAGCAAATCACTCAAAGAACTGCCTCTTCCACAATCAATACAATGCCCAACCTTTTAGAGGTTGCAAGGAGATGCTCTCAATTCCAACAGAAACTAATAACATGTCTCTTTATTGTCACCACTCAAACAACAATCCTGGTGCACAAATAAATTGATGTAAATACTAATAATTCAGACAATTCATGATCAAACCTTTGCAACAAGCACTTCACTTAGTCTTGAATACAAATCATCTCGTTGACTCTTCAGTGCTTTCAAACCAATGTTGTACCCATTTAATCTGCACTTAGAAAAAAATACCCAGCATGATGAGAAGAACGCTGATTCCAATCTAGACATGAGACAATCAGAACACAACCAAAAAATTTTACCTTTGTCACGTGTCTATTCAGCCTAAATTGAGGTTTAATTGGTCCGAGGTTACAGTAATCATTAACTGGAAATTTGAGACACATACCTGTAATTAACACAGACTGCACAGATGGAAGCACGATCCGAATTTTCACATATAGCACAGCTGCTTGGCCTTCGGGTCGTCATCTAACTTCTCATCAGTTGAAAACCGCAAAGAGCAACCCGTTCAAAAACACCAAAAATCAATCCCCAATATCACAGCACAAAGCGAAACTAGCAAAAATCAATGAAAATTTACTATTAACCCGAATCAACACTTCTCATGTTTAATCAGAAATTATTATAACGACAGATATCCGCCTACTCGCCAGGCTGTGTGATCACGAGAAAGATTAACCTCAAAGCCGACACGTATACAGTTTCTGCCTCGGAGAGACCAATCACTCACTGGCTTAATCCTGCAGCGTCAAGACGAGTTCTGTTGATGCCCGTTGGCGGGCCGCGAGACCTGTTCAGGGTTTCCGTTTCCGCCGGAGTTCCGAGCGATCGGCCGATGAGGAAGCAACCGCAGAAAGTTTCTGATCAAAACCCAACCACAATCTATCAAATTACTTAAATTCGTGCCCAGCGGAAATAGAGCTAGCAATGTCGGTTCAATTTCCATTAACTCCTTCTAGTTCTGTGCAGTCTCAAAGGGATCCTTATAATTTACTTATCTTTCAAAATACCCCCCGTTCTTTTTTCGTGGCTGAGCCCCCCCATCATTCACAGGCGTTTGAAGTTCAGTCTGCTCCACTTTGGACCTTGAGTATACAGAAAGACTTGTTCGTGCATTTCTCGAGTTAGCTTTGCCTACCTTTCCCCCAAGACTTCAATATATTGATTATTGATTATATTTTAAGCAGTTGGAGACATGAAATCTAGTCACCGGTAATACAAAGATAAATAAATAGGAAGTCTTAGGGGTGGTATAGTAAAGCACTTGTGAAACTTGGGGGGTGCAAAAGAAATTCTTCAAATGTATATATATATATATATATATATATATTTGATCGAATTTGTTCAGTAAACCCAAAAGTGGGAAGAGCTTGGAAACAAGGGGAACTTCCTCCACCATGCTCTTGCAGAGGAGAACTATGAGGCATCGGTGAGCTTCTGAAACCCATTCTCTGGGACAGAACATCAGCTCTTCTTCTGCTCAACTTCCTCTCTTAGTCTCGTGTCCCCTCCAGGGTCTGCTTACATCCTTCCTTGTTAGCACACACCAAGCTGGAGGCTAGTTCCATTGAAGAGCTTATCCACCCCCCCACAAAACAAGAAACCTGCCTTGTCTAATGTGTCTGTGGGCAGTATCCTGATCCATGTGTACTCAGCGTACCGAGTTTGCACCGGAGATGACTAGTGTCTTCGATAGCATGCCCTAGAGGAAAGTTCTGTTGGATAACAGTGATAACGTGATAATGCAAGGAATATGTTTTTAACCTCCTCTACCAAAATGAGAGCAGAAGGCACTGAGGTGAATGACTACGTGCTTGCTGCAATTCTCACAAATGCAGTGCAGTTCAGGTTGACATGGAGCCTTCATTAGAGTATTGCTTGCAGGCGAAGGTGCCTCAGTAAGTAGTTTTACTTGTTTGAGAATACACGTGCTTGATTCATTCGTAAGCTCAGTCCTTTCATGAGTAAATGAATTCTAAATCAGGTCTATCTAGGCAGTCTCTGCCATATGAAATCCATGCGATGATCACACCAACCTCTGCATTTCCCAGGTCATACGAGCTAGTCAGCAGGACAATTGAAAGCCTTGACTAAGTATATTAGTAACTCCCATTTGTCACATTGAAACCAGTATCCACATTTCAACAGCATCACCAAAAGTGAGATAGATACACGTGAATGGATAACCACGTACCTATTACCTCAGACCATTGTCCTCGAAGCAAAATTGAAGAAACGACATAGTGAAACAACACTTAAAATTGAAATATTACCACCGGTTGAGCCCTGTTTCTGGTTGCCTTCCAGATTCCATTTACAGGGACTTCTGCCAAGACCGGTATTCGTCAGCATGTTTTCTTGAGTACAATACACCAATTTGATTTGTCAAAAAATCGATCAACAACTGTCACATTGTTCATCCCAGACACTAACCTGCAAACAAAATGATGGATGACCAATCAAGTTGACATAAAAAATCACCAGCGAGAATCCATTAAAAGGATAGAGCAGAACAGAAGGCATCTTTCTCCCGAATCCACACAGACATTAACTTTATTATTTTTTAAAAAATGCAAAATCAGGTGCTGTAAATGCAACGGTTTTCTCTCAATATCACTGTTTAGTGTTTGGGATACAGATGTAACTTTTTAATGCTGTCCACCATGATCAAACTAATCCCTGAAAATGCACAATGAGCCAAATATAATCAATATAAGTGTGTTGCATTAAAGAAATTATATTAGATATTCACTACATTAGTGTGGTTGCTTTACCTTTCAAGCTCCCCCTCGCAAAAGACATGGTAATATCTATTATAGACAACAGCACCCTTCTTATCATCTTTCTTCGCCAAGCCAGTCTCAACAGCATAAGCCGATGCTCCACCAACTTCAGCACGATGATATGGCAGATGCCATGGCACAAAGAATTCTTGTTGATTACTGATATTATTTTCACTTTGAGCAGTAGAATGGGGACTTATTACAGGAAGATCATTTGAATCTTCTTGTGAATTTCTTACTGTCTCCTCTGTCTCTGGGATGCTTTCCAGAGTCAAAGACAGAGACCTTCGAACATGAGGACTGCCAGCGCCAACCCATTCTTCCACATACTTGTGTGCAAGTGGGGTCCATTTCGTAACCAGAGATTGATCCTCTTGCTCGACCGCCCAAACAGTGATTAGAACAAGCCCGCCTATCTTGATAACCCGAACTAGCTCCTCAATCGCCTTTTTTCTGCGATTCTCTGTGCTTAAGTGGTGCAACACTGCTATCGATATTGCAGCATCGCCAAACCTGGCCCGGTAAGGAAGATTTACAGCATCAGCAACCAAAACTTCATGCTCTCTATCAGAGCATATTTTAATCAGGGGCGCACTAATATCACATCCTATGAAGTAACAATCAGGATTCAATCCCAAGTACTTTCCATTTCCACACCCGGCATCCAAAACAAGGGACCCTGAAGGCAAGGATCCAAGGAATGCAGTGACCTTCGGCCACTTTGCAAATCTGGTGGAACTGAAGTGAGGAGCTATTGCATCATAAACGTGATGAACATACTTCTTTTCTATTTCCGGTGTGAACTGAGCACTGGTAGAGGAACACTTGTCGTCCTCATGCTCAGCTACAGATTCAGAAATCGGCAGGCAAGATAGAGCATTACCCTTAATCTCCTCTTTCATTGAACTAAACAACCTGAGACGGTAGGAACTATAAATTAAGGAAGCAGGGAAGCCCACATTCCCGTGAACAAATCTTCTGTTCACTCTCAAAAGCCTTATTAGCATCAACCACGAAGGAAGGGTAGGAGAGCTGAGAAAAGATTGGCCGTCAAAAGGGAGAAAATTCGTCAGAGAAAGGAAAATGAAATTCTTAAGCACGAGAGAAACACCTAGTTGACACTAAAGCAGTATTCAAGCAAAAGTTCAGCAACCATAACATGATTTCATGACTCTCAACAATCTACCCTTCCGGAAAGCAAATGGCGCTCAAGAATCAAATCTGAACTAAACTGCTACAGATTGTGGATTAATTTAATGTCATTCATACATCACAAGCTTGATTCGTGAAACAGTTCCATTTCACTTTCAGTAACTGAAATGAATCGATCAACTAACAGGGACGAAACTAAGCTCATTCATACAAGTAAATGCTCGCAACATAGTGTACACCGAAGAGGCAGTGAGAGACATGGAACCTGGAACGCCGCCTTGCTGATTATTCCACTGCCGCTGCGGCGCTGCCTAATCTCTCATCTCACTGGAGCAAACGGGAGGAGGGTTGGCGACCACGAAGAGTCAAGAACGTAGTTGGGCTTCGTGAGCCCAGTGAGGAGAGATAATTTTATCAGGCTTGGGCCCTACTAATATAATGGGCCCCAAATCCATAAATTCTACAGGCCCATTGAAAGCCCAACATTCCTCCACCTTGTGACTAAATCCAATGCCTCGCAATCTATCAGTCAGAACTAATAAGTAACAACCGCATTTACTTCCAACACGAAATCGAGGTCTATTTAATATGGTTTTTAAAATCGGATCGGATTGAGAATCATATGGGTATGGGTTTATGGATTTATGGATCGGATCGGGAGTTTAATCGGTTGAAATCGCATATTTAATAAATAATATTAATAATATAATATTACCGATAAATTTACATAATATCATAATTTAAATATAATTTATAATAAAAATTATTATATTAAATAAAAGTTTAATATAAAATATACATATAAATATAGTAAAATAAAATAATTATATTATAATATATTTTTATTTTTTAATTTTAAGTCGACCGGTTTTTTCACCGATTCAATTGGGTTCATAGGTTGGACTAAAAACCGACTGATTCAACCAAAGTAGATCTTATTGAAAGTGTATTTGGGTTTTTTTATAGGAATCGGACTGGGTGAGTGACCGGTTCCCTGTTGAACCGATCAAATAAGTCGGCCCGATCCGATTTTTAAAACTATGCCATCTGGAGTTCGATTTCAGTCAATTGGATTTTTCACATTCCTTTTAACCCCTCATCTTTCTGTATGTTCCAAGTTCACGGATATTTTATGTAGCCAGGAAAAAGAAACCGATATCTATAAGAAAGGAAAAGTTAAATTCAAAAAAAAAAAAACACACGCACACACACGCACAGGAGTTGTTGATGGGTGGTGTTGGTTGATCGAGGGATTAAATGGTTTAGGTGAGGGTGGGACCCATTAGATCTTGCTGTGTTCATCGAATAATAACAAGACTTACTTAGGTTTGAGATTATTTCCCATGGGCCCCACCCACCTCTTGTACTACTCCCTCTTTTGCTTTTAAGAAGAGAAAGAGATTTTTTTTTTTAAAATTTTCCCATTTTTTGCAATGTCCCGTAAGTCCATTTTACATTTTTCAATTCATTCCCCTTTTGATCGATCAAAGGCAATCGGCAATCTCCTTGAGAGATTGATTAATCATGTGGGCTAACCCAAGTTTTCATCATATTTTTCAAACATATTTAATCGTAAAATTTAAAATATTATCAAAAAAATCATGACCGGAAAATACTATGCGCCTAAGCCTAGAATGATTGGGGACTAGGAAATTAATAATCATTTCTCCAATGCAAAAAAAAAAAGAATAAAATGTCGGCACATTTCCCTTGATTTTCTATTTGTGGAGTTGGTTTTACTTGTTATTTTTTTTCCTTGCCTTTAAGGCTAAATTGCTTTTGATTAAATCTACACGCGGGAAATCGTTTTCCAAAGAAAAGTTAGAAGAGCAAATGTAATGTCTAATCCTCTTCCAGTTGGCCGCATTCCCATACTATATATATATATATATGTATATTTTACCAATTTTCTCGGGTTGTCGTTTCCAGGAGAAGTAAAAACAGGAAAATACCATACGGGTCCTCTAGCACGGTAGAGGCATCTGCCAAATTTGGGATTGATGGGAATACTCCAAAATGGCAAAGATGTAATTTCGCAGAACGGGGGGGGGGGCGATTTTAGAGTCCATCTTGGCGAAGCCCGTCCGCCGGAAAATAATAATAATTTCTAAAATAATTGAAACGTTTTTCTCTGTAGACGCCCCCTCTTTTCACATCAACCATTATGGGAAAATGCTAACTCGATCCTGATTAATGACGTCCGTTGACGTGATCACCTAATGATGTGCACTGGGTCGCATAAGCGCACGTGACTACTTACCCGGGGTGAGTAGTCACTCGATGAGCTGAACGGGGAGCCAATTGAGAGGGCCATTGGAGAAGCAGACCCGTGTGTGTGTGTGGGGCGGCGGGGCGCTGGTCCCGCTCGGGTCGGACCTCACCAGCCCAATTCGGGTCCAAATCCATTTGGGACGTCAGAAAGATATACAAAGATTGTAAACGGCTGCAATGGTGCTCAAGTCAAGCGGCTCGTCTATGATGGTAAGTAAAATTTCTAAACAGTAATATTATTCTCGATATAATAATTAAGATATATATTAAATTCTTATTTTAAAATTCTTCGTTCTCCTTTATTTCCTCGTTACTTTTACTATTATATTTTAAACTAATAATTTTTCTATATAATCGAAAAAAATAAAATCTCGATCTTTCCAAAGATCCTATCAACAAAAATAAATTTATCTGATAATAAAAATTAAATTTATAAATAATTTATTATTAAGTAAAATGCCATACCACAGCATTACGTTCAATTCCCGATCTTTATGGCTTTATGGTAGCGAAGGGAAGTCATCCGTCCCACAACAAGTGGGTCAGGTCAGGTCAGGTCAGATGTAGCAAAGTCAAAAGCCCCCCGGGAGGGGGAGTGGGGGCATAAACGTAAAATCACGGATTACTGATTAATCACGGGGCAGCCTGGGCTTTATTTAGGCAAATGATAAAAAGAGTCTTTGGCGGGACGTCCCTGTTTCCCCCCTCTTAATTAATAAAAAAGATAATTACTCAACTAATTAATTCGTTACTTAATTAATGATCTGATAAATTTCTGAAAGCCGATGCCTCACCTTCGTTCCAACCTCCACTAACTCAACCTCTAAAGATGTCCCAGTTGGATTGGATCTGCTCATTCATAATAAATTTCTTCCGATTAAAATTTTTCTCAGTGTTTTATGATAATTGAAAAATCTCGTTCCTCTTTCTCTACAGACAAGCATACGTAGAGTAAGTACACGCTCTCTCTGTCTCTCTCTGTGTGTCTGTCTGGAGAGGTGGCTCGAAACTTGCAGACTTGGCTGTCCCAGAGAGCCTTGAGTGCAAAGATTCCGACCCCATTAGTCTCACAGCTCAGCTACTGGCTCTGCTCTTTCTTTCAGCTCAAGCACTCTGCAGCAGATCCGTCTCCTCCCGTCACCAACTCCACCCTCACCGCCTTCCATTTTTCCTTCATTCCTCAACCCCACTGGACAAGAATTTCTCCGAGTGACATCGAAGTCAGATCAAGGTCATCTCCCTTCTCACGTTGCTCTGATCTCTGGGCTATTCTGAATCTTGCTCCCATTTGCTGACTTCCCACGTACAGCGAATCCAATTATCGGGCTGGAGGCTGTTTAAATTTTCATTTCTTTAAGCTCATTTTGGCGTTTTCTTGAAGGAGAAAAAGAGAATAGAGGCCGCTTGTTTTACATTTCAAATCATGCTTCACTTGTGGTAGATTTCTTTTGCCACATTTAGTCAGACACCTTGTCAGTGGATTTGCCATGGTTCTTGTTTCTACCATCTTCCTCTTGTCTTGTTGGACTCCGGGTCTGGTACTCGAGTGAGCTCTGTTTTTTATTCCCCCCTTCTTTTTTTTGAGTCTGGTTACCGGGGGCTGTTCCTTGTCTTTTCTTGGAGGAGACAAAGAAAATCTAAGTTCACGCTCTACTTTTACTTGTTCTTTAGGGGTGGGATCTGACACTCTTTTTCTTCATCGTCCTCGGTGAATTCCGGTACAGAGACTTTTGGGTGAAGATTGTCTTTCCACCTTCAAGGTATGAGCATCATTTACCCCAGTCTCTCTTTCCATTTTCCCACTTTTTCCTGAGAAAGTGATGCGTAGCGAATGGAAGTTGGTTGATCTGATCTGAGTGGTGATGAAGGTCAATCCGCCGTTTTAGTCTTGTGGAATGGAACTTTACACTGATCCCTTCACTGCATCTTTTGAGGTTCTTTAGTAGCATTAGACCTCTTGCTCTTTGGGATCAGAGATTAGCAGCCTGGTCTTATCCTATCCTGGTCTAGACTACCGGCAAGACCTGCTTGTTGCAGAACCATTCACATTTGTCTTCTCTTGTAATCATTTACACTTCATGCTTCAGCTGCAAATTTGAATCTTGATGAGCTTTTAGCAAATCCAAAGTCTTCGGTTTTTGGCATTGTAGGATAATGTCTGCTGAAAGCTACGGAACTAGACACAATATCTGTCTTGGTCCTAACTTTATCCCACAATCCATCCTGCTTGTTCAAAAGCTTTAGTTTATCAACCAGGTTTTTGCATATCTAAGACTAAGATTCTACTGAATTGGCAAATTTCTTAATAACATTTCCAAGGATCTTTCTTTTTGCCCATATTTTGGTTGGCAGATAAACCAAATTTCACTTTGTTACAACTCATTGAGTGAAAATACAAAAAAGTATATTGGGGGTCTTCCATGTCATGAACTGACACATATCAAGGTATCAAGGTAATTGATGAATTTTGAACAATCGAGATATTATGTGTAGCTACTTTGTGAACATTTCAGATACAATGTAGCTACTTTAATGATCTGGATAGACTGCCACTGTTAGATAGACCTGATGCTATACTGTAGTTGATTTGTCTGCCTGCTTTTCTAAACCAACTGCTTCCAGTCTACTCTTCTATTTTCTTCCTGTCCATTGACTATGCCTCTGCCCTTCACTTGAATCAAAGTAAGTAGAATCTCCTGCAGGGTTTGCTACAACTGGTGTAAAACTGGATATCTCTAAATTTAAATCCAATAAGCAGAACCAAGATGAGGTAAAATATAGAGTTAAAATGCAGGGTTTGAAAACTGAAAACAGTTTCCAAACATATCTTTCAGAAATTCCTTTGCTAAAAACTAAAACCAGAGAACTTTAACGTAGGCAAATGGAAGATTTGATGAAGAGGATATTAAAAGTGGTTGCTTCTGAAATTGATATTTGTCATCTGCTAAATGAATTGATTATTTCTAATAAATGATAACACTCCATCTAAACTGAA
Source organism: Sonneratia alba (assembly GCA_900174645.1). Taxonomy (NCBI): domain Eukaryota; kingdom Viridiplantae; phylum Streptophyta; class Magnoliopsida; order Myrtales; family Lythraceae; genus Sonneratia; species Sonneratia alba. The sequence goes on along the minus strand of FWPY01000002.1, from coordinate 5,610,503 downwards.
GTTGTTTTGATTCATTTAGCTAGTATAATACCAGCTCAGCAGATTAAATATGCATGCAGGCATCAAAGTAGACCTTGAAGTTTTCCTTCCAATGATTGCTTGAGTGTTCAAGTAATGTCAAGAATAACGAGGTGGAAGCCTGAGAAGACTAAGACTAAAGTTGTCTTCCGTCTGCAGTTTCATGCTACACATGTATGATTTGTTACCAAATTTTCATGTCTATCGCTATTTCCTCTGGATGTTTGATTTAATTTGTTATTGCTGGTTAAGTCTCTTTGATACTTCCATTTTGACATCCAGTAAGTTCTATTTTAACTTTTTAAATAGTGAGGAAGTGTCTTTTGCTTTTACAATAAGGTGATTCAGAATTAATGTATATACATCCAGATTCCTCAAAGTGGATGGGACAAGCTTTTTGTAACATTCATTCCAGCTGATTCTGGGAAGGCAACTGCTAAAACAACAAAAGCAAATGTGAGAAATGGGACTTGCAAATGGGCTGATCCAATCTATGAAACCACAAGGCTGCTTCAAGACACCAGAACCAAACATTTTGATGAGAAGCTATGCAAATTTGTCATCTCAATGGTAATGCCTCCTCACGATTCATCTGTTTCAATAGATTCTGTAAGGAAGTCTTGAGATGATGAAGATTGTATGTTTGTCTGAATCTTGTGACTGCCAGGGTTCTTCGAGGTCTAGCCTCCTCGGTGAAGCGACCATCAACCTTGCTGATTATGCTGATGCACTGAGACCGACCTCAGTTGCACTCCCTCTTCATGGATGTGAAGCTATTTTACATGTGAGGGTTCTTTTGAATATTATTTCAAATAATTTTTTTGGCAAATTGACACCAAGGGTATTTATAGGGAATCTAGTTGTATTTGGTGTGATATCTTTGCCAGTATAGTTTTTCTATGCAATATCTTTTGCTCGTAAATTTGCTCTTCACAGTTTGGATTCTGGAAGAATGACATTGCAATATGATAATTAATTTAAAAAATTATGAAAATGGGATTCTGATTTTCTTTACCTTGAGATGTGATATTCTGATATTCAATCTACTAGAATGAAATAGATCTTAAAACTGCCTGGGCTATTTATGGAAGAATGAGAATTCTTCTAAAGCATCATATTGGGGATAAACTATGAAACAAATCACAAAACTATTAATATCGTTCAATGCCTTTTTAAGTATTTCTTCAGGGGAATGCACATCTAATGGTTTGTCACTTATTCCAACACAGATTACAGTGCAGCTGCTGACCTCAAAAACCGGATTCAGGTGCTTTCCCTAATCCTGTGGATCTTAAGTTATTTCTTCTGCTTTACATGATCTTATTTCCTGGTTTTTTTATCAACTCAGAGAATTTGAGCAACAGAGGGAACTGACTGAGAGAGGCTTGCTCACCACTTCTGATCTTAATAGTCGTAATGAATCTGTCGGTGGAAGACTTCCATCTCCTGGAGACACTATCAGTGATAATGTGGTATGTTTTTGTTTGCGGTATCTTTTATTTTTTACACCTCATTTTATATATATTTTTAATCAATATGATAATTGCATTCCATAGCTACACAAGTTTTGACCCATGGATCTTCTTAATTGGCCCAAGAAATTAACTGATGAGGAAAAGGACAGCAACATGCAAATATGAAGAGATTTGATTTAGACCTATACATGGATAAAGCAGCATGTCATTGGGCTTACAGCAAGTCAAATTACTGGTGCCTGTTAAATAATAATGAAAAAAGTGATGAATTTCTGAGGCACAACGGTTGATGATTTATAACAGCACACATGAAAAAATTATTTATGACGAGTAATGATTTTAAATATGTTTTAGTTTCAATAGGTATAGCTTGTATAAATCATAGTCAAGATAACTAGGTGTATCAAGGGTCTCGGCTTTCTTATTTGCTCGACTACTTAGTGATCGTAGAACTGATACAACATCATACTGTTTAAATTCTAGTTGGCAATTTTTTCCTCATTCCTCCAGCAAAATGTTGTAAAAAAAAGTACCAACTATTTTTGCTGGGTCAATGCTATTTTGTGTCTCTTGTAAGTGAAGTGCTTGTCATTTTATGTATTATGCTCTGTACTGGAAACTTTAGTAAAAAATCTAACCAAAATTGGAATCTTGCACCATAGACTAAGTTACTTATTTGATGATCAAGTGCTTTGCATTCAGTATGAATTTGTTTACTAGGTTGTAGTGACAAGGAATGGATGAGAAGCGAGGAGTGTAGAGGGTGAGGAGATATTTCATGAGTTTGGATGACTAATTTGTCAAAAATCACAGTTCATTAGGTCAACTCGGCTTGCTTATTCTCATCAAGTGGTTTCTTACTAGAAGGTATATGGATGATACCATGGTCTCGTTTGCAGTGATTAAACATTTAGATAATCTATTTATCTTAGTAAACATAGTGTTGCAGTAATTTCTGCTGTAAAAGATGCTTAAAAAACTCTTTTTGGAGGGACTTTTTCCCTCAATGGTTCTTTCCTGCCAAATAACTAAAGCACCATGTCAATTGTACTGAATGGATAGAAACACTTATAGAAGCTTCTCATTCATTTACTACATATCATTAGTTTCCTTCTTTTCTCTGAATTACTAGGAAAACTCTAGGATTAACTTAAAGCCCCCAAGAAGAGATCACCTTTCGCATGAAGAAGACACTGCCCCAAATGAAGACCGTATGGGATCCCCCATTGGGTTTGATGGTTCTTCAAACACTTCTGGATCACTGTATGCTGATAAACATGATACAGCAAGCTCACAAGAGATTGAGGCTCAAAATTCTGATCAGAAGTATCCCTCCACGCATGGGACTCGCGAGTGGATTCACAGCTGGGGCTCAGAATATTCTGGGGACAATGATTTCGCAATTGCATATGAAGAGAATAGTCGGCTAAGAGGAAGTTTAGAGTCAGCGGAGTCCTCTTTTCATGAGCTGAAACTAGAGTTGAGCTCTTTACAGGGTTATGCTGATGAGTTGGGAGTGGAAGCACAGAAATTTGCTCAGCAACTCGCTGCTGAGATGGCATCAGGAGAAAACCTTGCCCAGGAGGTGGTGATTCTAAAGACTGAGTGCTCCAAATTCAAACGAGAGATTGAAGTCGTGAAGGAAAATAATAATAAGTTTAGATCTCCTTCTAACACCCAAGAATCAGCTGGGAGCATGGAGGAACCTATATGTCAAGACCTACAGCATAGATGGCTAAAGGGCCTTCTATTCATGGAAGACAAGCTACAAGAACTTCAGAAAAAGGCTTGCTTCAGGTTTGATGATATGGACCCGAGGGTGCTTGGATCAGACCTGGAGTCGATGCTCATGATGTTGAAGGATCTCAAGCAAGGGACAGGACAGGTGATTTCAAGTCTCAACTTTGTGCCACTAGAAGGTGTAGTCACTCTAAACGAGCCTGTTTTGGAGTCAAATTTACTTGAGAATGAAGAACACAAGTTGAGGTTTGGGCTTGGGACTGATTTATATCAACCTGAAATTCATCATTCTGATGATGTGACCAACTCAATGAAGAGTAAAATAGATGAACTTATGAGGGAGTTGGATGAATCAAAGGTTGAGAAAGAGAGTCTTGCACAGAAAATGGACCAGATGGAGTGCTACTATCATGCTCTCATTCAGGAGCTTGAGGGGAATCAAAGGCATATGCTGGGAGAGCTGCAGAATCTGAGGAATGAACATTCTGCGTGTTTATATGCTGTTTCTTCAAAAACTGCTGAAATGGAGAGAATGAGGCAAGATATGAATGATAAGATAATACTCTTCACAGAAGAAAAGCAAGAGGTAGATGCCCGTGTCAAGGAGTTTGAGAGAAGGGCCACGACTGCAGAGGCTGCCCTTAAAAGGGCCTGCTTGAACTACTCGATAGCTGTTGGGCAATTGCAGAAAGACCTTGAAGTTCTCTCTTCCCAGATTTCCTCCATGTATGAGGCTAACCAGAATCTCATAAAAGAGGCTTTTCAAGATCCTGATGTGGTTAATCCTGTCAGGACTTTGAAGAGTCAAGCTTTTGTGCAGAATAAACAAAGCTTAGGCTTAGGCGGAGAAGTCCTTTTAGATGACTTGAGAAGATCATTGAACTTGCAGGAGGAACTTTACAGGAAGATTGAGGATGAAGTTCGAGATGTGCACCATGATAATGCATACTTGGATATCCTCTCTCTGACTCTGCGGGGGACATTGCTTGAAGCGATTTCAGATACGGTTGTCAAGATCAATGAAAAAGATGAAATGACAAAGCAGCTTGGATTTTGTAAGCAATCAAACGATGTGTTGATGCTGAGGCTGCAAACCACCTTGGATGAGGTTGGATCTCTAAACAGGGAGAAGGCTGCTTTATCTGCAAAGTTTTATGAAATGACTCAATGGAATGAGAAATTAGAAGCTAGCCTACAGAGTGCAACTGATGAAAATGGTTGCCTCATGCAGAAAATTGCTGAGTTGGAAAGTTCATTGGAAAAGGAGATCAGTGAATCCAGTAATCTCAAGAATGTGAATGTCACCTTGCAGGAAAAGTTGATGAATCTTACTCTTGAACTTCACAAGCTTGAATCTGTGAAGGAAAATCTTGAGAAACGTGTCAGCAATTTGCAGGAAGAATTGCAGGGTTTACTAATAGGTCACAAGGAGAAAGTTAGCCAACTAACAGAAGAGAAGGAAAATTTGGCCAATGAAAGAGAGATGGCTAATGCTTCCTTGAGCATATCAGAGTCTGCTAAGGAAAATCTTGAGAAAGTTGTCTGTGATTTGCAGCAAAAAATGCAAGCTCTGGTGATGTGTCAAGATGAAAGGCTCAGCCAACTAATGGAAGAGGTTGAAGTTTTAACCAAGGAAAGAGACACTGCTTGTGCTTCATCGAGTGCACTGGAATCTGCAAAGAAAGATCTTGAGCGAGTTGTCACTGATCTGCGGCAAAAATTGCTGGTGTCATTGATGCATCATGACAAGAATTTTGATGGGGCATCGCTTGACTTATTTGCCATTGTGTCACAGTTGGGGGAATTTCAGGATACTGCACAGCAGAAGATCTCTAGACTAACGGTAGAGACAGACACTCTAGCAACAGAAAGAGATGAAGCCCGTGCTTGCTTGGTTATGTTGGAATCTGCGAAAGAGAATTTGCAGAAAATTATTGACAACCTGGGGGAGAAATTGCGAGACTTGTTGATGTTTCATCACAAGAATTTTGAGGAGACATCCCCAGACTTATTTGATATTGTATCTCGAATAGGGGAACATCAGCATAATGCGCATCAAAAGATCTCCCAAATATTAGGAGAAAATGAATTCCTTGTGAAGGAAAGAGATTTGGCTCATGCTTCCTTAAGTTCATCAGAATCTGAGAAGGAAAATCTGAAGAATGTTGTCTCAGTGTTGCAGAAGAAATTGCAGGATTTGCTCATGTCTTATGGTGAGACTGTTGATGGATCTTCCTCGGACTTAATGAACATTTTGTCACAGCTAGAAGAGTTCCAAAGTAACACACATCAAAAGATCTCCAAACTAATAGGAGACAAGGAGGTTTTTGCAAGGGAAAGAGATTATGCTAAATCCTCCTTGATTCAATTGGAATCCGATAATCATGCTATGAAAGAGAAATTTGAATCTGATTTACATGATGTTCTGGCAAAGATGAACATCTCTGATTCTATGGTGCAGAAGCTTCAATTAGAACTCGAGGGTATTGCAGATAGGCTGAAGGCATGCTTGAAAGATGATGAAATCTACAAAGAGAAGCAAAGAATGCTGATTGCTGACCTTAATGGGTTCAAAGATGAACTGGAAGGGGTGAGTGTAAAGAATGGGGGTCTCGCCCAAGAAATCTTCTCATTACAACATCTCAGTGAAGAACTTGGGAAGAGCAGGTTGGCTGTAGAAGAATTTGCAAAGGAAAATCATTCTCTGACGGCATTATTATGTGACAAGACTGAGGAATCAGCTCGTCTTGTATCAGAGCTTACCGAGCTCAGAGAGAGTGTGCATTGTTTGAATGAAGAAATGAAAAGAGAGCAAGGCACCAGAGAAGAACTAGAGAACATGATAAGTGATCTCACCTCACAATTGAATGAGACACATTCTAAGTTGCCAGACTTTGAGAAGCAGAGCTCTGAGATAGTTCATCTGAGGGAATCAGTATCAAATCTCGAATCAGAGAAATTGAGATTGGGCAACCTTCTGCTGCATAAAGAAGAATGCCTTAAGATGGCTTGTCAAGAGGCAGTGTCGAGAAACTATTTGGAAGATCAGTTGTTGGAAATGCATGACATTTTGATAGCTTCAGATGTTCATATAATTTTCGTCCAAGCTCAGTATCAGGCATTGGTTGAGAATGTTGTCCAGCATCTTAAGCTCTCAGAGTGGAATCTAGCAGATCTCCATGCAAAATATCTTGATGTGGAAAGCAGATTAAATTGTGCTCTTGCTAATGAAGTACAGCTCATTGAAGAAAACACAGAATTGTCAAGAAACCTTGAATCCCTCAGAACTGAGCTAGAAGCTGCTGCTGCTCAAAATATATTTCTCAATGGGAGTAACAATGCTCTGGCGCTAGAGCTTGAGGAACACAGAAACAAATTTGGAGTTCTGGACGGCTCTCTTTCGGAAGAAAGGAGGAAGGAAGGATTACAGATTGAAAGTCTCAAGCAAAGGCTAGCAAGTTCTGAAGAGGAGATTGACACTTTGACAATTTCCAATGAGGAACTTAGAATGGAACTTTTGGTACTCAAAGTTGCATTCCATGAGCATTGTGATGAATTGGCTTTGATGGAGGAGGAGTATAGAGAGCTAAGTGAGAGGCTATCTGCCCAGGTTTTGAAAACCGAAGAGTTCAAAACCTTGTCCAACCATTTGAAGGAGCTCAAAGACAAGGCTGAGGCTGAATGTGCCAAAGCTTACAAGAAGAAAGAAGCTGAAAGCCCGCCTTTTGCTGTGCAAGAATCATTGAGAATTGCATTTATTAAGGAGCAATACGAAACGAAGGTTCAAGAACTGAAGCAGCAGCTCTCAATCTCAAAAAAGCATAGCGAGGAGATGCTTTTGAAGCTACAGGATGCTGTTGATGAGACTGAGAACAGGAAGAGAATTGAGGCCTCTCATTTGAGGAGAAATGAGGAGCTAAGCATGAGGATCTTGGACTTGGAGTCAGAGTTGCAGGACATTGTTTCAGATAAGCGGGAGAAAGCCAAGGCTTATGACCGTATGAAAGCTGAGATGGAGTGCTCTTTGATAAGTCTTGAGTGCTGCAAGGACGAGAAGGAGAAGCTTGAAGTGTCCCTGCAGCAGTGCTGTGAGGAGAAGTCTAAGATTGAATTAGAATTTTTGCAAGTTAAGGAGTTACTTGAGAGTTCCAAAACACAAAGGAGCCTTTCTGAAATTTCACCTGCTGAGATGCCAAATGGTGAGAGGAGATATCTGGACAGGGCTTCTTCACCCAAACACTACGAAGCTTACTTCTGTTCAAGTCCAAGTCCTACTGCTGAAATTCAAACTAAGCAGGTAACATTCAAACTATGCTTAATCATTAGATTGTATAGATAACTGCCAGTTTTTTTTAGTTGTTCTGAGTTTCTTTTTCTATGAAGAACCATTTTGCCACTTCTTAAATCCTTATTCTATGAAAGACCATTTTATTGCTTCATAAATTGATGTTCCTCTGTTCATCTAAATCCGTTCTTGTTATCACAGGGTTTTGTTTCTAGTGGTGAAAGTGTAGTCCAGAGTCTTGAGCTGGTTAATGGAGACAAGTTTCTACATGGTGAAGTGAAGGATATTGCTCCCATTAGCGATCACTTCAAAGTACAGGCTTTAAGGTCAAGCATGGACAACTTAAACAAGGAGGTATTCTCCACAAATAGTGATTACATACAGATGCACAATCAGAAATGTTGTCATTTTTTTTTTAAATTCTCATCTTTCTGCAGTTGGAAAAGATGAAAAATGAGAATTGGCTCCTTCCTCATGATAATCATCAATTTGAACCAAAATTTCCAGAATTAGAGAGGGAGCTCATCAAGTTGGATAAGGTAATTCTTTTTTTTGCATATTCATCTTATTTTCAGTTCCAATTGTTTTAAAACTTGCTTACCATTATTATTATCAGGCAAACCAAGAATTAGGCAGCATGTATCCATCGTTCAATGAATGTGGAGACAGCGGCAACGCACTAGAAAGAGTTCTTGCTTTGGAACTTGAATTAGCTGATGCTTTGCAGGCGCAGACGAGTGGCATTCATTTCCAAAGGTGCGTTTTGCTTTTGCAACTAAATGCATGCCGTGATAAAATTTATCAATTATTTTTGTAAACCCCAGATGAGACTCCAGAACATTTATAAATTCTCACGACCAATTTAGTCCCTGCAATTTGATCTTCTGGCTGCTATGTTCTATTAAGTTTCTGTTTTCCGGTCAAATCCGAATGATGTCTTCAGTTTTTATCTGCATTTCATAATATTGGACTCGTCTCTCTTTGGCTTGTAGCTTCTGATTTTGCATTATAGACTTGCATGGAGCATCGAATAGATGCCAGACTGCAGACAAATAATGTCTCCCTTTTTAACTTCTGTTTATATGATACTTCTTTTAGTTTTCTTAATGAAGAATCTATACGAACTTCATTGTTCTGTTTGATGGAATAGTGCGATGTGAATATTCCCGCTTTTGTTTTTTACCCACACTAAACGAATCTGTACTTAAGTTCACAACATAATGAGAAGTAAGTATCAGACTGTTTCTACCTGAAATTCTTCTCACTCTGCAGCTCATTCCTAAGACAACACAGTGATGAGGCAGGCATACTCAAGAGCTTCAAGGATATTAATGAACTGATCAGAGAAATGCTTGAGCTGAAGGGGAGGTACTCAGCGGTTGAGTCTGAGCTAAAAGAGATGCACGGGCGTTACTCTCAGTTAAGCCTTCAGTTTGCCGAGGTCGAAGGAGAGAGGCAGAAGCTCATGATGACCCTCAAATGTGTTCGGTCTTCTAAGAAGACCCCAACTGTCAACTGATCATCGTCAGAGCCTCTCTTGGGAGAGAATTCATCATAGCCAAAGTACATACGCAGACTGCAGCAAGGAATCAACGTTATTTCTTAGATGTAGACCCTGCAAAGAGGATGGAGAGCGGTATGGAGCGATACTCACCTGTGTATATAAGAGCCGTACTGGTCGTGGACTTATTCACCATTGCTGCTGTTAAATAAACTTAAGTCTCTGTAACTTTATTATCTCTCCATTCCTCAATTAAACGGATGTAATTTGTTGGGTGTACAGTGACTCCAAAATTTTTAAATAGGCAAGAAGTAACTTCAACGTTCCCTTCTCCTTTGAGGATGAAAATTTCTTCTCCGATGTTCTGTGATTCTCATGGAATGCGCAGGTTGGTTCAACTCAACAGAGGGACATCATCCTTGTTTTCTACAAGTTGGAAAATTAGATATGGATGGTCCCAATTCTGTTTTGACTGCATGCCAGGAGTAAAGAAGATGACTTTGAAGTTTGCTGTTAATTCTCTTTCAAATGTGCAGGCATCATAAATTTCCATCCAAATGATTGATGCATCCGTTTTACAGCTCACAGTGACATGACTTTCTTACAGATGAAAGAAAACCCATTTTTTCGTATCCAAAACAACACGGCAGCTCTCTCTCTCTCTCTCTTACACCTTGCTCTTAATTCTGTTCAGCTGAGAATCACTGAGATTTCGACCCAAGAAGCGCCATGCATCGATTTACCTTTCAGAGAGGGAGGCAAAGAAGAACCCATGAATGAGAAGCTCGAGAATTCCGACGAGTAAGTGCAAGTTCTACAGAACATCTTCTTACCCTTTTCCATGCATACATTTCTCACATGTGCCAAGAAAGAAATAGTCTCTCACACACTCTCTCTCTCTCTCTCTCACAGAGGCAAGCAAGCAACTCTCTTGTTCACCTTGCTCTTAATTCTGTTCCGCCGAGAATCACTGATATTTCGACCAAAGAAGCGCCTTGCATCAATTTACCTTTCAGAGAGGAAGCTCTCATTCAGTTGGGCTGTTTCCCTTCCATTTTTTTCTGGCGTGGGAAGTGGATCGTGGTTCATATGTAGACAGTCACTTCCTCATGGAGAGCTGGGAAGAATTTCAACCGCAAAAACAGAAGAATAGCAGGATCGGCTCAGATGTTACCTCTGTTTTTGTCCGGCCGAGGAGGTTGCCAGAAAATGTGCATGGTGACGATGCCTACATTAAACCTGGTGATTGGTAATCTTGAATCAGCGAAAGCAGCTTGCTGTGGTTCTCCAGTGTCTTCCCAGCATGGATCAGCTTTACACATCATTTGCCTTCTCCGGGCCGCACATCTCATCATGTAAGAAGGTTACAGTACCGAATATCAGGAGATTAATAACTCCACGCTTGACACAGCAAAGACGACACAGATGAAAATACGAACTTTTCAGATGATCGAACTTTAAGCACAATCCTCTTGGCCATTCGCGGGGCGCTACTTTTTCTTCGGGAGAAGCCACAGTCCTTCTGGAGGCGCTGTAATTCCTCGAAACAATATCGCTCCTATCTGCAAGCCGAAACTCGAGCTCGATCAAATCATCCACAACTGAGATCTGGACAATCAATAGACTCTCCCTACGGAGTGTGCTATAAAAAATTCATGCTTTCTTCCTCGATTGGGATAGCTTGATTTAGCCTCATACCTGAAATGACTCCTAGAGATATTAAACGTGCCAGTTTGGCCCGGAACTGGCCCGGATCGCCCACCAAACCTGTACATAATCGCTCTAATTGACCGAGTTCAAGAAATAGGTACGTTGAACCGGAATCTGCCGAGCACATTTTTCTCATTGAACCGGCCCGACACCGTTGTGAAACTGGATCGAACTAGCCCGGACAGTAAAAGATCCTACAATCCACGATCAATTTTTTGTTTGTTCAATTTAAAATTTTTAAAAATTAAAAGATATCCATCTTGAATAATTAAAAAAATTAAAAACGGAAAGCATCACAGTTCATGATTTAAATTGGCCCGTAATGTGAACCGGCCCATTTAGGTCGGGTCCCGGCCGGTTCATGATTTCATGAGCTGTGACTAATAACTGTAACCGGACCAAATAGTTTCACGGCCGTTTTGGACCTGCTCGAAACCGGTGTGGATCGCCCCATTCAACATCTTTAAATTGACTCCTAAGAGACCAAATCTAATACTATAATTGGAAGGGGCGACGCTCCAACGAGAGCCTAGCCCCTAAAATTATGTGTTTTTCATGAGACGCCCCCACACACTTCTCTTCTTGTCTTGAGTTGACCCATTTGAATTGTAATCCAAACTTGCCGTATAATAATGCCCTGGCGGCTATTTCTGTTATCGCTAATCTTCTCCTCCTGCCTTATTTTTATTTTTTTTCTTCACAAAAGGACAATAATTTTTACGGATGGTCCATTTGATGGAACAAGAACAGAGGAAGCAGTCGGTCTAGAGCATAGTTTTTAAAACCGAACCAAGCCAACCAGTTGGTTCGACTCGATTGAGAACTGAATAGATACCGGGTCCGATTTACTTAATTAACTCAAATGCATTCTAAACTCAGTCAGATCCATTCAAATAGGCCAGTTTTTAATTTGACCGCCAAATCCAATTGGTCCAAAAGTCGAACCGGGTGAATTAAAAATTATTTTATAAAAGAAAAAAAAACCTCATCAACTCCCGCATCCATTTTAAAAATATAATAATAGATATTTTAAATTTATATTTTCTGGTGAACTTAAATACAATAATATATATTTTAAAGTTTGAAGTTATAAATTTATATTTAATATACGGTATTTTAATTTATAGTAATTAATTATATATTATTATCATTATTTATTAAATATACGATTCGACCCATTAATTTATACCTTGGTCGGTTTCCGGTGCGGTTCGGTTTGAAAAACTGTGGCATAGAGAGAACTTTGGGGGGCGCGACCCGCCAGATCAGGCCTGCCAAGGAGGCTTTGGACATCGGAACCTGCAGCAAGACTCACTGCCCAACCATCAGCTTGACAGAGAGTTGATGAATGAATGAATGAATGAAATCATGCAGACCAGCTATCAACGACAACAGCAAGAGGCAGCTAAATGCAGCTTAGCTTTAGCTGTACTCCTCCACGACCATCAGATTACTGTATCGATGACCCCATTAATTCATCAAAATCCACACATGTCTTTATATATATATACATATACTTAAATTAGAATCAAATGTGGCTGTCTTTAGACTCATTGTAGGTGTACATATGTACTATTGACGTGGTTAGAGATACTTTAGAGCGCCTGAGTATATCGGGATACATACCGCATGAGAAGGGACTTGACTATACGGATTGGCAAGTGCAAGTGAGACATGCCACCTCCCTATCTTTGTTATCCACCCGTATTCTCCGAGCTAGGTCACTCGTTGTTGTTGGGAGATAGTTTAAGAGCCACTGTATCCCACCTTTGTAATCTTCAATTTTATCTCGATTATAATCGTTCACCGAAAAAAAAAGTATTACTTTTATCCAGGATGAAGATATAATCTGAATTCGATTCAATCTAATGAGATATGATGAAATCTTTGGAATCATTCCAAGGAACACTGAACATAGCCCAAGAAAATTAATTACCTATAGCTTACTAAATATTTCATATCCCCATCAATTGTTTAAGATCGATGACATGCGTAAGATCCGAAACACACATGATCATACTAGAATTAGATCCGGATCTCAAACTCATAAAGGGTCAAATATTGCCCCCAAAATTGAACCTTCAATCAATGATCAGTGGAAAATCCATCCATCCATCGGAAGGCCACCCAATTACACAACTCCTTGATGGAATGATGACAATGATCACGACTAATGAATCTAAACTCCGCAAGGGAAAGAGAACTCAGCGTTTTGGGTGAAAAAGAAAAAAAAAAAAACGGAACCCTAGTCTCACAACCTAATTAAGAGGATCACAGAAGAGGAGGAGGAGGAGGAGGAGAAGCCGATGGTGATCCTATCTGTATCATCTAATAATCGAATTTAATCAACCATGAACTGGCCTTAGAGCTGGGACTGCCACCCAAAATATACACGAGGACGAGCCTCCACTCACATTAACTCCTCCACTAATATCGTACACATTTAAGCACTTGCCAACTCCGCCACCCTTCTCCACCGCCGCCAACATCGGATCCTGGCCTTCCGTCATCGGTTTGCCACATTCAGCATCATGGCTCTTGGAATTACTCCCGTCTTTCCAGTTCTCGATCTCAGCCTCGGGACATCGTAAGTAGTCATCTCCATTATCATTGTGATTATGGCTAATGGTGGAAGATGCGTTCTCGGGCTCGGGCTCGGACTCGGATTCGGATTCGGATTTGACATCCTCGAAGTCGTCGACTTCGTTGTCCAGTGGCACAAGCTGTAGGGTAAGGCGTCCGTCTCTCCTGTGTGCACGGAAGTACTCGTGGTGCCTCACCGGCTCCTCCCTCAGGATGAGCCGCCCGTCGCTCGTGTAGGTCCTCTGCAGGACCCACGGCATGTGAGAGTGCAGGTTCTCCGTTCGAGCCAGCAGCGGTATCGGCGGAGGGTAAACCTTCTCTTTCCTCCTCTCCTTCATCTCCCACTGGCGAGACCTCCTCATCCTCATCTTCATCTCCACCGCCGCCACCGCCGCCTCATCGCCACCGGCCTCCGTCGCCGTCGGACTCTCCAGGAGGGTCATCAGGCTCTCGTCCCCGATGCAGTCTTCGATCGAAGGGAACAACTGGGGCGGCTGCGGAGACAACATCGCTGGGGTAATGGGTGACAGATGGTTCCCCAGAGAACCGGGAGGATAGGGCGGGATAGCGACAGGGGTTCCGCGTGGACCCTTTGACTGGGGAATTCTGCGGGTTTATAGGGAGGAGGAAGGAGTGCAAAAGTGCATGGGGACGACGACGTGGCGGTCTTTCACCATTAATAAGAGTTTAGTTTTACAGGGAGACAGAGCGAGGGTGGGGGAGGTGGTGGCTGTGCGAGAATAGGAGGGTATGGGAGAGAGGGAAGGATAGATCTGAGACAGCTAAGAATAACAAATATATCCGAGAAGGCAACACAGTCAAAGGATTGGGGAGATTATGCTAATTAGGTAATTCCAAGTGGAAATGATTTAATGAGCATAGATTTTTTTAGATTCTAAATTACAAATTTTTAGAAAGGGAAAAAATGGCAAAAAATAAAAAAGAGAGAGATTGAGAGAAAGAAAGTGAAAACTTGCACTCATTTTGGTGTAACGTATAATTGAATTTAATTGATAAATAAAAGGTGAAATATTCAAGCATATTTCATAAATATAAATAAATTTCATCTAACATATTATTACTCAAACATGATGCAACTTCTTAATATAGGTTAAAAGACCCATCATGAGAACCTGCAACCGAAATCAAAAAGGATATACACTTAATATGGTTTTATGAGAATATTCTCCCGACTACTAAGTCAAATGATAGATCGGTTCATACCCTAACTCTCTAAGCCTAAGCTAAGGTTAAATATAGTATGAAGTCTTCGCCCACCTCACCATTAGCTAGCCACGTATATAATATAATATTTCGGTACAGTATATACGAGTCAATGTCCCATTCCCTCGTAACCGGAACCATGATTAGCATATAACAATAAAGACACAGGAAGTGTGTCGAATGTGATCGAGTATACATATATATGGCAGCAAGATCCAATCACGCCACCGAGTAAATTTGATTACTCTGCATGGCCAGAATAGAAAGAACGATACACCTACAAGTGCATTTCTCATCTCGGATTTTGTGATCTACAAATACCAATTTCTTCTACTCTCTCTCTCTCTCTACAGACTTTCTGATGATAAAGATAAGCATCGAATGCGGGATTGTGGGGGTGGGAGGGAAGAATTAAAACGAAATTTGCATTCCAGAAGCAATTTTCTCGAAATTGCTGGTACCCGGCCAGATGAAGCAGAAAAGGGAATCGACGCGAGCAAATGGCAATGAGAGGTAAGACGGAAAGCCCATTCGTTTAATATGGTTGCGATTGCACCAACATACAATCTTCAATCCCGAGCCGCCACCCAACATTTTACACGAATCCCAGTTCTCAAGAAAGATCGATCACAGCAATTTAGAGGAAAGAAGCGGCAACGGATCTACCATAAGCAGGATCGATCACTGACCTTCTACGTTTAAGAGCATGGAAAGGGGAGGAATTCCCTGGGCATTAACGGAGTTGGATGGAAAGAAACTACACAGCGAACAGATAGCTCCTCGCCGTCGATCGTCATCGTCACTCATCGACGGAGAAGAGAGAAGGTAGAGAGAGCAAAGGAAGATGGTTCTTTTTTTTTTTTTTTCTGCAACAAATTGCATATATGCCCTTTCCCACTCTATATGCATCTCAAAGGGTCCCTGTAGTTTCACATGTTTGTATTGATGCCCTTTCTCTTTCAAACAGTTGTAAATGATTCTTTGTGTACGGGGCATAGGCCGCCCATCAGTCCAGTGACCGTTGGCTTTCAAATGGAAGGGTTACAAATTTTATCCATTTTCCCCCTATTTCGATCACCTCTACACTGTTTTCATTCCTTTTTTGTTTCCTAAAATTTTTTAAAAGGTTTTTTTCCTGAATTTTTTTATGTGATTTGGATTTTTTTCCCAAAAAATTTGAACCAAATCATATTCATTAGTTCTCTCTTAATTGGATTTTTTTGGGGTCAATATCTCATCCATTCACTTAGGTGGGTTTTAAGCATAGTTTTTAAAATCGAATCAGGCTGACCGATTGAACTATGAATCGAATAGTCATGCAGTTCAATTTATTTAATTAATCCAAATACACTTTAAATTCAATCGAATCCGTTTGAACTAGATTGTTTATAGTTTGATTTCTGGTTTAGTTAGACTTGACAGTCGAATCCGGTAAATTAAAAATTATTTAAAAAAGAAAAAAATCTCATTAACTCCTACATTTATTTAAAAATAGAACACTTATATTATATTATATTTTTATTAGATTTAAATTTATATAATTTTACTAAACGTAGATATTATATTGAATGTTTTAAATTTTAAAGTTATAAATTTATGTTAATATATGATATTCTAATTTATAGTCATTAATTATATATTATTATTATTATTATTATTAAATATATTCTTTAACGTATTTTTAATTCGATCTAATTTTAAAAATCATATTTTTAAATTCTTTTCAAAGCCCACCTTATAAGTTCACCCGAGATCTACTCAGGGACCACAAAGGCGATATCGTCGGGTCGGGCAGGGAGAATCCGGGCAGAACTGTTGAGTCAGCTAGGGGCTCGCAGTGGGCATTGTTGAGCCGCCAGTGGGTCTCCTAGCGGTGTCCACTACACATGCATACATACACGTATGTATGCTAGCTAGCCCCAGGCACACCTACTTGCACATAATACAATATATAAATCTACATTACAAAAAGAAAAAAGAAAAATATTATTATTATTATTATATGGGAGATTTATAAATTTAGAATATTTATAATAGAAGGAGGGAGAAAATAAAGGGTACAGAGACTCCCATAATAATAATTAAAATAATAATTTTTTAATTATTAAATCGAGAATAATACCACTGTATCAAATCATTTTATTCAAAGAAAAATATCTTTGATCACCATGAGTATGATAAAGAGTAAACAATTTAATTGTCATTTTGAGTGAGCAGCGTTTTAAATTTTATCGATTTATATATATATGTATGTATGTATGTATATGTTGGTTTTCTTCACTCACCAGTTCCCACTTTTCTCGCTATAAAAACAAAAGGAATAAAAACTTCTTTTTCGTTTTGTTCATTTGCAGGCTCCTTTCCTTTCCATTCACCAAAGCAGACCAGCCTCTTTCTCTTATTCCTTTCTTCTCGCATAAGAACTTGTGAAACTTATCCTTCCTTCTCCTTGTTGTCGCTCTTTTTTTTTTTATACCCCCCAAAAAAATCAGATCGGTATATGCGGAAATCGGATGCACGACTCATGAGAATCGAATCCTTAGTTTCTTAATTAAGTTCGGTCTAAAAACCGGTTACACTACTATAGAACACGTTTTCCATCAGCAGCTCTCGACATGAACGAGGGGGGAAGGAATTAAAAGCACTTTCCCAATTTGAAAATTGGCTTTGACCGTAATATCCATAGTTTTTAAAATCGGACTAAACTAAGAACTGATGTAAACACAAGTTCATGGGTTCATAGGTCGGACTAGAAGTTTAATAAGTTGAATCGTATATTTAATAAATAATATTACTAATAAATTTATATAATATTATAATTTAAATATGGTTTATAAAATAAATTATTAATATAATCATTATATTAAACAAAAATTTAATATAAAATATAAATATAAGTTTAGTAAAATAAAATATATGTATTATAATATGTCTTTATTTTTTTTAATTTTAAATCTACCGATTTTCTCATCGATTTAATTGGATTAACCGATCGAACCGGGAACTGGCTGATTCAACTAGAGTTGACCTCATTGAAAGTGTAATTGAATTTTTTATAAGAACCGGATAAGATGAGTAGTATGCTCCCAATCGAACCAGTCGGTCCGGTTCTATTTTTAAAACTATGGTAGCATGAGTTACGTGTATACAATAGTTTCTATATATAGGGAGAGAGAGAGACTGAGAGATTTGATTGATCTCATGACGAGTTTTGATTAATTTTCTTCATATTTAGATGATCATTTTTTTCTTTTATCCATATTGTGGATTTTTTATTGCACCTAGAGGTTTACCTTGATCGATATTAAGATAAATGACACCATTGATTATCTTAGCTAACTATCACAAATATCTAAAAGTTATTAAATTTTGACTAATTCAGTTCGATTCGAAATCAATCAATTGATAAGGTGAAATCCTCACAATATAAATTTTTTTATTTTGTAAGACTCGAACCCGATACACTATTTAAGGGGAAGAGATATCGAATTATCTAAATCAATTTACGTAAATACCCTCTTACCTAACTTTATATTAAGCGTTACTATTAATTTATTAATAAAATAATAGCATTACAGGCTAGAGATTTTGCCATGTAGGAATACAATATATATATACATTCTGCATGCCAACCCCAATGATTCTTCAATCAGTGCATGGAGCGAAGCAAAGATTTTCAGAAACGGACAAGTTGTCAGGAATTCCACGCCCGATCTTGAAGAGCAGCGTCTCGCCAGGTCGCAATCCGTCGGCCGTCAATCAAAGTCGGCCTTACACGTGTGTGGCTGGTGATGGAGAATCCGTATCTAGCGTTTCCGAGTGATGGGATTCGGTATTTCTCTTCTTCTTTTTTTAATTAAAAAAGGAAGTATTTTTCTACTTTTCCCTTAGTCCCTCTTTTTCTCGCGGAGTTGCTCTCAAACTTTATAGCATGTGCCATTATTTTTTTATATATAATTTATTCGACTTTAATAAAATCTTCCATCAATATTGCACGAAAACCATGAACTTATTTAATAAAAAAATGCAAATTCATCTAAAATTAATTCAAATTGATTAAATATTATATCATAATTTTGGGGTGATTAAAAATTATATGATAATTTTTTTAAAAACACTGTTTGAAGCTCTTTTTTTAAATTTATTTCCTATTTTTGGGTAAGATTTCTTCTTCTTTTTTATTATTATTTAGTGTAAAAGGTGCTTAACCTTTGGCAACTTTGTGAATTGAAAGATAGATTAAATGAGATTAACATTCATTTCTAGGCAAAATAATCTTGAGTCTACATTTTATATCCGTATCATCATGCTTCAGGGAATCTTTTTCAATTAAAGTTTCAGTTTTTGAATCTTAAAAATAAAGACCCATAGCATGAAAGTTTTATCTATTAGTTAGTAGATGATATGGTACCATCTCACTTTTGCAAGGACAGGTTGCAGGTATATACTGATTCTCAGAGCGTGCTGTGGTGGTCTAAGTGATTAGGCTGATCGATCACGCACCGTCCTTCGAGGGGCCCGCTTTGACATCTGAATCTGGCACAATTAAATTACGTGCGATATCTTTGGACCAAATTTTCAATTTTAGCCTCTCCCGGCCGTCGCCGTCACTCGCATTATATATACACGTCCCCTCCCCGCCGACGCTAAAGCACAGTTCATAACTCCATCTGTCCCCCCTCTGCTAGTCACGGTTCTTCTTACCAACCATCACCAGCAGCTTCTCCTCATCTTCTCCACGAATCCGAGCCTCTGCAAGTGCTGCCGGTGCTGTTTGTTTCCTCCGAGGAAATGGGAGTGGAAGGCACCATAGCTTACTTCTCTGACTTGCTCAGCAGCGTCACCAAGAGGAGGAAGAAGAAGCAGATGCAGACCGTCGCTCTCAAGGTGAGGATGGACTGTGAGGGTTGCGCTCGCAAGATGAAGAGTGTGCTCTCCGGCGTGAAAGGTTAGGTTGTGCCAAATTCTGAGTATCCATCATCGTGTATCCAACCCGCATTGGGTAGATGATCGTGTAGGCATTTTCTTCTGCGTAGTCTTAAATGTGATGAATCTGTTTATCAGGAGCTAAGTCGGTCGACGTCGACTTGAAACAGCAGAAGGTGACGGTGATGGGGTACGTGGACGCGAAGAAGGTGCTGGAGGCGGCCCTGTCGACAAAGAAGAAGGTGGAGCCATGGCCGTACGTTCCATACGCCCTGGTGGCCAATCCCTACGTCTCTCAAGCCTATGACAAGAAGGCACCTGCAAATCATGTTCGAGCTGTCCCCAATACGGTGACCATCACCGAGACCACGGTCGACGATCATTACACCGATATGTTCAGTGATGAGAACCCCAACTCTTGCTCCATCATGTAGCTTATAGTCACCACTGATAAAGTATTTTTCATGTCGCTTTTAAGGCAACCTAGATCGAGGTTTTTCGTTTTCTTCCTTCTGTGCACACGTATGTCGGAATGGAAGACTCTCTTCAGTTTGGGTGCTGTTAAATGCCTCAACCTCGCAAGCTATCACTAGCGATAAGTTGTACACCTATGTGTATCGTGTGGTCCATCCAAATATATATATATACATCACATTTCCATGGCATATATAATATGATTTTTTTTTGGCCGTGAATTTATTTGAATCGCTAAATAGACTCCCTCATAGTCCACAAGTAAATAGTTTCTTAATCCTAATTTCATATTCAAGGGGCAATCTTTATCATGAAGTTATAGCGCAAATAAAATTGGATCTCGGTCTCGGAATTTGGCATGAGTTTACCGAGTTTGAATCCACATACTCAAGACCTTCAGCTAATGTCCCAAACACAGTTTATGGAAATCCGTCTAACCGATTTGCATTTATCATAAGAAGGTACATTGCAATCTAACATGCTTCCGCCGAGGCGATATATTATTAGGGTACATGGTGCACTACTTACATAGCACACAGTTCATTCTGATGGAACTGTTGTCCTTTATTGTCCTGGATCCGATTTTGGCCTACCAGTCCGAGTTAATAATATCAAATGAGAGAATGTTTTCGGTAAACACATGCCGTCGGAAGTTGTCATGCCATTGGTTTCCACAACTCATAGCCAAACAATACTCTGTACAAAAAAAAAAAAGCCTTACTTGAAAGAACACCACCAATCCCAGAATCGCTCCTGTGCATTCATTCACATTTGAGAGACAGAAAGTTTGCCGGTTCTGTCATGCCAGAACATGGGTTGAATTTAGATGCTGTCACAAACATGAGTTTTTTTTCTTCTTTTGGTAAATAAAAACGTGCGGTTGATTAGTCCAGCTTCATGCAGTCTCAATCATACGACAAATCTTTCACTCGCACAAATAAGAGTCAATACCGAGAGTTATCAAACGCCCAAGGTTCATGTAAGAAGAGCTCCCTTCCATTCATTTGAACAGTTCCTGCAGCTATATCCTCAGATCGTTTTCTCGCCGCTTCAGCTTTTCTAGCAGATGCATCTGCATCCTGCATGAATGAATAGAGTGTGCATCGTCATGTCAACAAGAATAAAGCACCTTCATTCACATAAGTGCAACAGGCTGGTTCATCATTTCACCAATATGTTCCCAGATCCTAATGAGACAGAGAATGCCTTGACATTTCATATGATGCAATTAAATACAAACATGCATATGGACAGTCGAAACCAGAATCCAATTGAGTGTAATCACGAAACTCGATGTGCAGAAGAAATTCGCTCAATTTCTTGTATTTTTCCCCTTTTCTCTATTACGAAGGGCCCAGCTTCCATAAACAAACTCCAGCAGCACTGTCAAGCTCCTTAATAAAATTACCTGAAAGAAGAACATGACATAGCAGAGCAGTCTATACCACAAGCTTGTGTTCCGGCAAAATTGGCCATCCTAAGTTCCAGCTAAAGATACCGTTCCATGGACAATGTGATCCCATGCACTGTAAAATGCTTTCTCAATTACAGAACTTTATTTTATTTCATGCCAGTACACAGGCATCAGTTTCAAGCCTCATCCGTGACATTAAGCCCACAGCACATACTATTCCTTATCAACTGCTTTTAACTGCCAAATCATGTACCGGTTGTCAACTACAGAGGACAGATTCCCTGTTATCTCACGATGGATGCTTAAAGTTTAGCTAATATCAGAACCAGAAGCAGGCAATGCTGCTCATTGCGCCGTTAACATTCCATGACTTAATCATATAATTTCATCTTCTTCGGGAATCAAATCCCCTTAGCTCAATCCCTCACAACCACCTCATCCTTTGAGATCAGATTAGCTCGCAGCAAAAACTTCAAAGGACCACAAACAGTCTCTCATTCAGCTTATGAGAGAGGGCATTCTTCTGCATCCAAATTGAGAATTATACAGCTTTCATCCCGTTCATAAAATTGATGAAAGCAGCTAAAATGTTCACATCATGCGCACTCGAGACAAAATGAAAACTTTTCTTCCTCCCAAATGAAAACCCAGCTCAAGGGGATGAACGGATTTAGAAGGTGACTGCGAGAACAGACGACAGGAAAAGCGAGAGAAAAATTGAACCTTTCGGCGTTTCCATGAGAGGAACTGTGCCTCTGTCATAGGATTCGACTTGGGTAGATCCTTCAGCTCCTCTGCCTCTGCACCCATTCAATTTCTCTTCTTTTGCAGACTCAGAATTTCCAGCGAAAACGCTAAACCGACTCCAATTTGCCCTGCCAATGAAAGAGGAGAACCGCCATAGGTTTCTTGATCCCGGCGGATGAATTCGATCATCTTAGAGGTTAATTTCAAAATACTCCTCCAAGGAATCATACTTCTCACTAAGAGCCACCATCCCATTTGTGTACACATATTTACCCCAAAACTAATGCAAGTCAACATTTGTCCTCATTGTTTCCCACAATACTGTGATTCCTTTTTTTTTCCCCCCAGTGTCACAGTATTATATTATGGTTCATAATTCATATTAAAAAAAACTTATTGCTATAAGCGAACAAGAAACGGCGTTGTTTTTGCGAATCCATTCCTCCGCTCCATGTGGTCCCCACATATGAATCAAGTCAACAAAGACGTCTAGGTACAGAACAGACGATGATCGTCGCCGAAAAGTCACGCGTGTGAGGCTCAATCGCTTGACCGAGGAAAACCCTTAGGGGGGGGGGGGATAGAACAGCCGTGCCCTGGCAACCGTTTACCTGTATTAGCCACGTGGCAGTTCGACAGATGACCCCTCTCTCCATTCCATACACGCCCAGTAAGCCTCCTGAAACATCGTTCAGACAAAGACATACAAGGACAGGTTCCTCTGTTATCCGGTTCTCTCAAACATAAGATGTTCTAGTTTTGTATGGGAGAAAGTGTTAAGCTCGATTTTTGAACCCGGATATTGATTTTCCTCACTTTCATGTCCCCATGTCTCTTATAATTGGATTTTTTTTTAAAAAAAAGCATCAATGTCCAGCTCAACTGCACAGAATTGAATGTCTCTCAGGAAATATTTTAACGCAATCCCTTGGTAAATATTAGATTAAATTATATATTTTTTCTTAGGAATCTCCAAGGTCTTATGTCATCTTTGCTGGGTTGCATTGTTCACTTGCCGGGAGAATAAATTTGACGAAAGTTTTGTCGGCATCCTGACAGGGCAAGAGAACTAGATCTCGAGCTGCTGTGCTTTACGTTAAATGGGGGCCCTTCTTTCTTCCTCTCTCTCTCTCTCTCTCTCTCTCTCCCTCGTTTCCCGTTTTCCGGGAATAGCATCTTCTACTTTGACAGGGGAAGACAGTTGTCGCTGGAACAGGATGGGAGGAGAACCAAAAAAGACGAAGGGGCCTTGAGAGTTTCCCCTGATGATTGCAGACGGGAAAACGGGCTCTGTTCGTCAAATTACAGTGAAACTAACCTCATTTTTCTCTTAAGGACGGAACCATCGAGCGTGGTCGGCGAAAGGGAAGGTGGGATTACTCATTTCGTCGACGGGGCACTCTTCCCCTCCACCTTCAAATATGTCGTTTTGCGCCATTTTCCTCTGTTGTTTATCATCGAAGGTCTCACCTTTGTGGGTCTCTGCCATTTTTTGCTGTGCAGGGAGGGAATCCTGACTTCGTGGGGGATCTTGTTTGTTATCTTAGCTCGTCCCACTATCAATGGTCATCATGAAAAGCATATGAAGAAGTGAGAGGTATGCTTTATGCTCCCAAAATCTCATGCAATTAGTTTAATTTAATTTCTCTCTCCATTTCTTCTTTTGTTATCATTATCATACAGAGTGGAACATCTAAAATGGGGGTGTCTTTCTCCTATTCACGTTTCATTGGTTGATTATTAGTTTATTTTTCGTAAATGAAGATTGGCTCCTCGCGAGTTGGCATTTAGGATAACCCCAAAAGGGAAAATTTTACCTTTTGAGTGATTTGGCAAAGGGGTTGTTTTGTGCACACTTGGGATTATTGAACAGAATTGGACTGGTGACGTCTGTGATCAAATGTTTGCATCACATCACATTGCATTACAGCATTTGCTGATACGAGCTTTGTTCTCGCGAAGACCAAAGATTCACTCTTTCCCATCAGTCATATATACACACTTCCACAGTTTGACATGAAGAGCTTTCCTTCATCAAAATAAGAAACCACTTTAACTAAGGATTGTTTCGCTCCAATAAATGCTGTTGTCACTATCCAGTGAAGTACACTGGACTTGAAAGCACTGCTGAAAAGGAATTTTGAGAAAAACCACAAGCAAGGAATTTTAGTGGACTAAGGTGGCAGGTGGGTGGTGCAGAGTCTTTCGCCTTGGAGAGTAGAAAAAAGGCGTTGACGAAGTACGGGACTAGTTCTGATCCCTTTCAAGTTGAATTGGCCTTATGATTAATGACCCATTGTCGTTAAGATGAGTGACTGATGGAACAAGAGATAATGGTAAGATACTGGCAATTTCCATCCAAGGAAAAAATGTAACTGTTCAGTATTACGCAGCCATTTCACTGCATGTTCATCTTCCCCTCTTAGTTGAGAATTAAGCCTCTGAAGGACTAAAAACTCCCTCAGGTTTGAGATAGATGGGACCAAGGTTTGCATTGCTTTTCTGTTTTACTGACTGAGATTGTCAGAAGGGAAGCTTTCGAGACAGAGGCCTCCTTTCGAGTTGATCATGTATTATCCCCATGAAACCTTTTTGCCATTATAAGATTAGTTTATGGTCATGTTATATGATTCGACTTTCTCTGGCTGCTGCCTACCTATAACACCTTGAAGTCAATGACATAAAAATTTCATACCTCTCAATGAATGTATTGTGACATCTAGGAGATCTAGATTCATATAGAATGTTAGTGGTGGATAAAATTCTTCGTACGCTTTCCCTCTCCATGCTACTTTGACCAGAAGTTCTCATAGAGCTTATATAAGCAGAATATTTTCATGCTACTTGTCCACCGGAGTTCTCTTTGCATTGTAAAGCTTGATCTCACCCTCCTGCTCAAAAACAGTAGGTAACTTTTGTTCCGTGCTCTCAAATTCAAACCCCTTTCCTTTGCTAAGAATAGAATCATCCAACAAATACAAGAACGTAGACACTAAAGCAAGATTGCTTAATATAATTGAAACTTATGAACATGATGGATAAGCATTCTCAGCAGGGTAATCGTTGTTATGGCAATATTTAAGGTAGCTGCAATTAGCGCAGCCTCTTTATCAGCTTTTACTGCGCTCTTTACCTCACAAGAAATTAACTTTTGTTTGTATTTTTCATGGATAGCAGAAAGTTGGTTGAATTTCTTATCCCATGGCTTCGGTGGGTCATCTGAGTGAAGTGGAGAAGGAACAAAAACAGACAGACATTAAGAGCCAGGCACCATCCCGGTATTCTTCACAGAATGAGCAGCAGATTCACAAGGTTGGGATTCCTCCGAGGCAGAATCTGTTTGAGGAGTTCTCATCGACGTTAAAAGAAACATTGTTTGCAGATGATCCTCTGCGTCCCTTTAAGGATCAGCCCGGGTCTCGCAAGTTCATCCTGGGTATTCAGGCCCTCTTCCCTATCTTCGAGTGGGGGAGAAGCTATAATTTCAATAAGTTCAAGGGAGATCTCATCGCAGGTCTCACTATTGCTAGCCTCTGCATTCCCCAGGTAAAAACAAATCCTTTGAAATTCCAAAATGGCATGTAGAACATGTTCTCTTTACTGACATTTCCAGCTAGTCAACGATTAAATCATCAACCATACTGATATAATCGGCAAAAAATGTTTCTCTTTGACTGACTCTTGTCCAAGATTCTTGATTTCTTTACTGACCCATCTTTCTGTTTCAATATGTTGTTACACGGAAAATAGGATATTGGATATTCAAAGCTTGCGAATTTGGATCCTCAGTATGGACTTTGTAAGCAGACCGTTTCACTCTCAAAATCTTGGACTGCTATTCGTTCAGCCTCATTTTTTAGACATGCTGAACTCTTATTTTCTTTCCAGACTCGAGCTTTGTTCCACCCTTAATCTACGCATTCATGGGAAGTTCAAGAGATATCGCCATAGGACCAGTCGCAGTCGTCTCCCTGTTGCTAGGAACATTGATCCAGAACGAGATCAACCCCACAAAAAATCCATATGAGTACCGGAGGCTCACATTCACTGCAACTTTCTTTGCAGGGTTAACCCAGGCCATTCTTGGGTTCTTCAGGTGATAACATATGGATAACTTGCCATACTGTTTGGATCTCAGGCAAGGCTGCTTTGAAAGGACTCCCCTGTGAGCTCCAGTAACGGTGTATTTTTCCTGTTATTTTAGGCTGGGTTTCCTGATTGATTTCCTTTCCCACGCCACTATTGTCGGGTTCATGGGCGGAGCTGCCATTACAATTGCTCTGCAACAGCTTAAGGGCTTTCTCGGCATAAAGAAGTTCACTAAGGAAACTGATATTGTTTCAGTGATGCGCTCTGTTATTGGATCAGCACACGATGGAGTAATCTCTCTCTCTCTCTCTCTCTCTCTCTCTTTCAACACGAAGTGATTTGTTCATTTAGATTCTATCAACTGAACTAACTTCACATCTTTCACTTTGGCAGTGGAATTGGCAGACTATTGTAATAGGAGCATCATTTTTGGGGTTCCTTTTGTTCGCCAAGTACATTGTAAGGAACCAAATTAAACTCGGGTTTTCTCCTTCCTCAAATACAATGTTGAAGAGCAAGGTTTGATGTCCTATGCTATGATTCAGGGGAAGAAGAACAGAAAATTCTTCTGGGTTCCCTCGTTTGCTCCACTGGTGTCTGTTATCCTGTCCACGTTCTTTGTATACATAACACATGCAGAAAAGAAAGGCGTCCAAATAGTAAGGATTTCTCGGACTGACCTTGATCTAAAACCAGATTGCATTCACAGTGATAGATGGATAATCTCCCAAGTTAAAATTTTGCAGGTGAATCATATTGAGAAAGGAATTAATCCCCCATCTGTCAAAGAAATATACTTCACTGGCGACTATCTCTTGAAAGGTGTAAGAATTGGAATCGTCGCTGGGATGATTGCACTGACGGTGAGACTGCATCTCGTACTTCAATCTTCATGTCTAATAGTGCTTCCGCAAGCATTTGCTTGGTCTACTCTTATAGTGAATGAACCGAACAGGAAGCCATTGCAATTGGAAGGACTTTTGCCGCAATGAAGGACTATCAACTTGATGGGAACAAAGAGATGGTGGCTTTAGGAGCCATGAACATCGTTGGTTCCATGACCTCCTGCTATGTGGCCACAGGTAACGGTTTACATGCGTTAGACGATATCATGTCGTCTACACGCTCTCAACTGATCTCACTTTCAATCTCCACCAATTCCTCTCTGTAAATCATGTTCAACAGTTTGAAGAAAAAATTACTACTGTGGGTGTTTCCCGGCTATATCCATGTAAGTAATACCAATGACGTACATTTGCATTGTTTGCAGGTTCATTCTCTCGATCTGCGGTAAACTACATGGCCGGCTGCAAGACTGCAGTGTCAAACATCGTGATGTCATGCGTCGTCTTCTTGACCTTGGAATTCATTACTCCCCTCTTTAAGTACACTCCTAATGCAATCCTATCATCTATTATTATATCGGCGGTGATTGGCCTGATTGACTTCAAGGCGGCAATCCTCATATGGAAGATCGATAAGTTTGACTTTGTTGCCTGCATGGGAGCCTTCTTTGGCGTAGTCTTTTTCTCTGTCGAGATCGGGCTCCTAGTTGCGGTAAGGATACATGTATACTTATGGATGTGAGGCACTTCCACCCATGAATAGTTCTTTCGAAGGGGAAGAGCTAATGCACCTTTGCTCTGTCTTGGAACAGGTCACAATATCTTTTGCTAAGATCCTTCTGCAGGTCACAAGGCCGAGGACTGCGATTCTAGGGAAGGTTCCCAGGACGAGAGTTTACCGGAACATCTTACAGTATCCCGAAGCAACTAAAGTCCCCGGGATTTTGATTGTCAGGGTCGACTCAGCAATTTATTTTTCCAACTCGAATTACATCAAGGAGAGGCGAGTCCTCGATTTTACTGTGTTAAGTCTTGTACATCATGCAGCCAACATCTCAAATCGATCTTCTTGGACTTGCAGGATACTAAGACGGTTGACAGATGAGGAAGAACGTGTAAAAGCAGAATATCTGCCTAGAATACAATACCTGATAGTCGAGATGTCACGTAAGTGAACTCCTCGAGCCATTCGTTTTCATTTTCGCATGCATGGACATCACAAAGAACTGTGCTGAATGTGCCCGCGTAAGCATCAAATCTACTCTGCAGCTGTTATCGACATCGACACAAGTGGTATTCATGCGTTCGAAGAGCTATATCGGAGCCTCCAAAAGAGAGATGTCCAGGTAAGGAAATACACAGTCGAATATTCACGAGTATTGACCTCCCAAGACAGGAGACAAACTGGACTCACTGGAACTGTGGTCCTGTGTTGAACAGCTCGTCCTGGCGAATCCCGGGCCCGTGGTGATAGGCAAGCTGTACGCATCCAATTTCACAAATATGATCGGGGAGGACAAGATATTCCTGACTGTATCCGATGCAGTTTCTTCTTGTTCCCCGAAATTGGGGGAGGAAGCCTGAGAAGCACTCGGTGATAGAGAGTGAAATGCATCCATCTGCCTAGTTGTAGAGGAGGATTACGCTGAGGTGTTGTACTCAAAGCTCGAGTTTGAGCTCAGGAATTAAAGGAAAAGGTGTACGCTCTGACAAGGGATAAGGTTGCCCATTTTTTAGTCCAGAAAATTCTCATCGAACATGGCAGTAGACTACCAATGAGCATTGAACAGCCTAGAGGCAGAAAAAAAAAAGATAGAAAAATCAAGGCGAGAACTAAACCAGCACGGGTGCCCCAGACTCTAAATAACAAGAATATCACCTCTATTCATGGTAGTCAAATCCAAATCAACGCCTGGGGAAAAGATGCAAATGAACCACTTCAAACAACCCACATTCGAACATATTTTGTTGTCTTCCTAGCGTTATCAAGCATCCCTCTGGATGAAATGTGAGGCACCTGATCTTATCAGGAAGAATCGTCTGCATCTTCAATGGAGGATAAGATTCTTACACACGGATTCTATAGCAATTTAGGGATCCGTGTGCCCAGTCGGAAAGGGTGCCTAGGTTCACTGAGATCGAGAACAAAATCAGGACTCATTGTGGCTCTTCGAGCCATGCTACATCGTGACAGGGCAAGCCTAACTACCGAGAAGGGATTCACGGCAGGCCCATCAGAGCAAAGTTGATTGACTAGTTGTTGAAGGTGAAGACGAGGACCGATTAAATTATAAATGAGAAGTTCAGAAACGTGCCCGTTTAATCATTTCAGTCTGTCCACTAATTGATCGAACAATGGATGTTAGGGGGGAACTTTTCCATCTAGGAAACTTTAAGACGCAAGTTGGCTAAGTTACACACTCTTACAGTTCGACTACGAAGCCACTCACGGACCTGAGAACGGTCTATAAGATGATCTTGCGCATAATTGGAGAAATCAACCGAGAGGGTATAATCCACGACAGGCAGCCCCAAGACAAGAGAACTTCATCTCAATGACATTCATAGATTATTGAAGAAATAATTACAATGGATTCCAAGAAGAATAAAAAAAGCATTAATTGCGATCCAACTAGCGAGTGAGCCAAAGCCTCCACCCGTAGTACCGAACCAGCCCTAAGCTACCACTCAAAAACCCCATTACCCATACATTTTAAATATAAGACTAGATGACAGGGGGGGATGTGGAAATCTACGACTCAGTGGGATGATCTTAACCTCGTTTTTCCATTAAAATACTTTGGCAGCGGGGACAACTACCTTCCCATCGAGCACTAGCATGGCCAGCCAAATGCATTCAGGTAAGCACCTTCCGGAGTTCATCGACCAGACTTGATCGGGTCAGTGGATCCACCTGCATTTCATTGAAAGAGCCGGAGTTAAGTGATCAAGTTTGGTAGGTGAAGTGATATATCAGAAACTTCAGATAAAGGAAAAGCAGAATTGCTAATGAAGCAAACATATAGCATGATGAGGGCGGTTACCTTGCTTAGAAGGGCGGCAAGACCTTGAGGCAGAGCTTGCAGATCTAACTTTGAGTCACTGACACTTGTCAATTGCAGCAAAATCCTCTGGGCCCGCAATTCCTTTAGCTTCTCCTCGTAATTCCTCGGATCGTTCTTCCATGAAAAGAAAGCCTCATCATCTACCCAAGCATCACCTTCTGCCTTCCGTTTAGCATGTTCAGAGTCCAAGAACCAGTTCTTGATCATGTCAATCGCCGACTTATGAGAGAGCTGGTTGCCCGCAGCTTCTCTGACTGTCCGCACAAGAGAAGCCTCAGATATTCTTCGAGAGAGTCTCTTAAAGAAGAAATGACGCGAGTTCTTCCACTCGATGACTTCCCTTATTACCCCCTTTGCAGCCATCCTAAGTGAAGTATCATGGAGTTCAGCGAATTTGGTGGCTATTTGCGTGTAAACAGGCAGAAGAGTCTTCTCTCGAGCCTTAATCCTCTGCTGCAACTCATCGGCCATTCTTGGAGATCTGGCAGCTTTTGATTCTTCAAGCTTTGCCCTCAGATTTATCAGCTCCCTGTCGAGCCTTCCCATGCATTCCAAAAGTTCCTTTGTCTTAAATTTGATCTCAATCATGCCCTCAGGCTCAAGGACATTTCCCTTTGCTGTCCGTTCAGCATACATCTCAATCTGGTCAGAGTTGATCCTACTGTCTACAACCACCCAGGCCCCACCACGGAGCTCTCCCATCATTGGGATGTAAATGAACACCGGCTGCTTATATGTCCTAAGATTCTCCACGATAGTGGACCCAGCTTGAAGGATTCCCTCGAAGAGGTCCCTCTGCCCTCCTGAGAATCCCCGCCAGTTGGCCAGAATGAAGAGTGGCAACTCTTCTTGGTTGAAATCGAGCAGTGCCTGGGCTGTCTTGGTAGCGGAATCAGGGAACCAAACTTGACCTGCCTGAGGGACCACACGCTCGTGGGAATCGAGCTGACCTGGGTCAGCAGGAATCACTTGCATCACTGTCTGGGTCTCAACAGCCACTATTCCAACAGGAATTCCCCCTAGCTTTGCCCGTCCTGTTACAACAGTCCTGGCCCATCCCTTCAGGGTCTCAACAAAGCTATCCTTGTCAAAAATCCCTCCTGCCCATTTCCCTGTATTGTCCAATGAACCACAAATGGCAGCCCGAGGATCACATGAGTTCTCGGCAAAATACTCCACAGGTCTCTCTGGAGGATCCAGCGGGGTTGAGATGGGCAGTGGACCACCCACATGAGGAGGTACATAGCTCAGCCAATTTAAGATCGCGGAGACCCCTTCAAGGTCATCAGAGACAGTGAGATGGACCACTCCATTTGTGGCCATGATCTTAGGACCACCGAGCTGCATATGGGAGCTGTATACCTCACGACCTAGAAGCTTATTCAATGCGGAGAAGCCAGTCAAGATAATTGGCTGATCGAGCCTCTGAATGCACCTCATCCCAAGCCGAGCAAGGTAAGCTCCAATTCCAACAGTCTGCCCAGTCACATACGTTAAGGTAAAAGTCTCCTTGTATGCCTTCGAATAAGCACTTGCAATGGCCCCACTTCCACTTAGATTCTCAACTCCTAGACCATCCTCTTTTCCAACAACTGAATCAATTACCCACCGAATTTCTCCATCTTGCATCTTCAACTCGTGGGCAATCACTGATGATGAAATCTCCAAGTAATCTTTAGGGGTCAAGTATACGTACTGGAATCCACGCTCGGGGTTTGACTCATCGGACCACCCAACCCTGAATCGGGCTCGGACTTCCTCGGCAACCCCTAATCGGGCACCAGAGTTTGCTGCCAAGTATATCAAAGGCAACTTCTCAGTGCATGCAAGGCTGGTTACTGAATCAAAGAAGGCGTCCTCTCTGGGACCAAAAGAGCCTGCCTTGAAGGTGATGTCATTGGCGATGATGTAGACTTTCCTCCCAGAAGGGAATTCAGGAGTGTACATCTCCATGAGCCAAGCTACCATACCCACATCGTTGTTCCCAGGTTCACGGACCACAGGTACAAGAGGAGTGCCCCAGGTTCCACCTCTGTCGACAAACTTCAACTCGGTTACTCTCACCAGATCTTTGTTCTTGGGCTTTATGCTGTAGCCTGGGACCTGGGAGGTCCATACCTGCTCCAAGGCTGTTTGGAACGCCTGCAAACAGACATCTATCTTCATTAGCAGAATCCAAGCTTATTAAAGAAAGAAACCAAGAACAAATTCCTCCCCTTTTCTCTGGAACTTTTTCTTCAATAAAAATAAGACTATAATTCATCTTCTAGAAAGAGCAAATAGAAAGAAATATTCTTGGTCATACAGTTTCATGGATTTCAAATTTTCCACAAGATCAAGAAAACAAGAAAGAAGATGCATCACATGCATTTCACAAGACAATTCACTTTATCTCGTAAAAGTCCAACCTAACCCTCCTTTATTTTGTTATTCTCGCTCTTTAAAAAAATGGAAAATAAAAACCCTGGAAATTTTTATCCCAGTTATCTAACCAAATTTAACCAGATTCCACTGCATATTCTACACAGTACAACAAAAATGTGGAAATATTTTTCTACAACCCAATGGACATGTATTCAGTATATGCCAGGGTTAAATATGGCGCTCACAAGTGGGAAGTCATAGCAGTAAGTGGTCC
This sequence comes from Sonneratia alba, assembly GCA_900174645.1. Taxonomy (NCBI): domain Eukaryota; kingdom Viridiplantae; phylum Streptophyta; class Magnoliopsida; order Myrtales; family Lythraceae; genus Sonneratia; species Sonneratia alba. The sequence goes on along the minus strand of FWPY01000002.1, from coordinate 5,577,769 downwards.
CTTTTCCTCTTGCAGAGAGGCGTTTAAGTTCAAGAGCACCCAAAGGTTTATACTGTGCATTAATTGGCACACCATGCAGAGGACCTTGAGCAGATATTGAATGGTACACCACTCCATGTTTGCTGGCATCCTCTAACTCTCGGTAGACCTAGATACAATCAGCAGTGCATAATGAGATAATGAAAAATCTTGCATAAAATAAAATTTTGGTCATGACTTGATAAAAACAAGATAAACTCACGTGGGTTGTGAATGTATGCCCCGTCACATTTGTGACTACGAATCTCCATGCACCATTGGCAGGCCCCAGAGATGCAATCCAGAGCTTCACTTCCCATTCACAAACGCCTAAACGATACATTCTCACTCCAACAGATGCATGGATTTCATGGGCCAGATATTCCAAGATAACCTCAACAGCAGACTCTTCATTCTCCACATCCACCTCAATTCTCCTGAAATTTTTCTCCACGTTAGACACATCTGATGAATAAATAAAGGATAGTAAACTATACAAGAAAATGAGCCACTTACTTGGTGTAAGGCATGAGATCACTAACTTGTTGCTCTTGTAGAACATAAAGATACATGTGGGCATAATCATATTTCCCTTTAGCATTGTGGGCATTGAGTTCAAGCTCTTCCATTGCAACCATTAATGACCTCAGAATGCTCCGAGAAGTGTACGACATGTCCTCAGAGCCCAAGGCAATCGTGTCCATGCCCTGAAACGTGAAATTGCTGCTTGATTTTGGCTGCCTCACAAGTGTCCTGAGAAACATCCTCTGATGTGACAGGGGCTTGTCTGAGACTGTGTAGAGATGCCACTGGCGGTCCCGAGAGGGAGTGTAGCGGATATTCTCATAGCCCTTCAGCTTGTCCTGTATTTAATGATATTGGGTTAACTTCCAAGGAAGTGTTTGTAAAAGCATATTGTCATAAATAGATTGGACATTAAACTGGCAAATTCTTCTGATACTGTGACTTCAAAGTGCCAATAGGATTTACAAAAATAATAGGAGTCCATCCCCAGTCAGACCAGTTATTAAGCTCCAGTTTTCAAAACTAATAAAAGGCACGTTTTCCAAGCAAGCAATGATAAGTCGAGAAAACTAAAGTAACAAACCAATTCAAGGTATATTGATAGAGGTGGCTCCAGATGGCGTAATAGTGCATCTTCCGCAAAGTAAAGTTTCTCCTCGAACCAGTGAAATGAATGCCTCATAGGGGCCCGCCCTTCATCCCTCTGTATGATGCAGCTGATTACTCCGACACCGGAACTTCGAAGACTTGCACTTAGCTCCTGCTCTTTAAGAATCTTTGCTAACTTGTTAATTCTTTCCTGTGCCTGATCCTCATCACCACTGGAAGGGATAAGATGTTACATCACAACTAAATATTAGAGTTGCATCCGAGAGAAAAAATTAAAAATATAGATGCTGAGAGTAAATCTGCCAAGATGGAGTTTAAAAAAATTTAGGGAAAAAGATCTTGACGGCTGATTACTTAGTGAATTTTTGCTGATTTTACAACTGCTTGGCACTGTAAAGCAAGATTGCTTCTCTGGTTTGCCATTTTCCATTTCCATGAAAGAGGAAAATAAGGAAAATACTGGCTGAATTATGCTTAGGACAGACATATTTTATCATGATATGGAGAGTGGAATTTTCCTTGTTTATTTTATTTGTCTCTTAATGAAGAAATGGAGAACTAAGACTGGAAGAGATATGCTAGAACTGGTCTGTTTACTCTATAAACTGGAAGATGAAGAAAAACCACATGGGTTGTGGTTTACCATAGGGATGGAATATTCAGTGTTCCAAGGTGATATTAACTACATATGTTTCCTTCTTTTAATCTGTTTTCTTAAAATGAGAGATCTGGACAGGACTAAATAGATAAAATTTTAAGAAACATGTGTTTGGTACCTGTCTTGGAGAAGACTCATTTGATTGTTGATCCCAACCAAAGCAATGTGCATCATATTACCATAGCTCTTTGGTTCCGTACAGACATTCGTGATAGCTTCATTAAGGTTGTGAGTTGTTTCCCTCAATGTGGCACTAATACTTGCAGGCAATAATTGAAGAGATTTTATGATGACCATGGCTCCCCATCTCCTCTCGCTGTGCTTCTCAATTGCTGGCTTATCGGGCAAATGATCTTCACCACCATTCTTCCTGTCAATATGCTCTTCCAAGAACTCCCATGATGCTATGAGACCTGATCGGTGCCACTGCATCCTCACGCTACCCTTAACAAGGTAGGGCTGGTATGTGGAAGAAAAAAGAAAGAAATGTAAAAGGCAGCTACCAGAAAATATCACAGAGCAAAGAGGAGTCTGAGGGCAGAAATGAATATCCTACTCTATCAATGGCTAAATCCCGATTTAGGATATAAAACATGACGAAACCTTAGCTAAAACTGAGAAAAAGAGCAGAACTAGCAAATCTAGGGGTACCTGGTACAGTCTTCGAATGTAACTCTCAACGACTCGCCTCTGAAGTGTATGATCACTATGATCAAAAAGACCAACAAGGGCATCCTCCACTGCCAATGGAGCACTAACTAAATCCTCCATTCTCTCATTGATGGCACTTTTCCTCTTTGGAGTGTCCATATTTTCACCATCCTCAGTAAACATCTCAAGTTCAGAGAGACTTCTTGCAATATTGGATCGGAGTTCACTTAACTTAGTTTGTTCCAGCAGCTGACTTGCCTTCAAAGCTAACTAAGAAAATTTTATAAAGCATATGTCAGTTCATTAATCTTTACACTTTCTGACAATCTTTTCACTGATCTGGTTAAGATTGCTAACCTCAGAATAGTTTGTATGGTTCAGAGCAGAGAAACGGATTAGTTTCTTTCTGTATGCAGCAGGGTTAGGGTAAACAAGCTGTTCCATGAGACGCAATATCAGCTTGTTTTTACTTTTAATACCCTGCAAGGAAACATAATGATATCCTTTGATTTTCTTGTCATTGAAAAATTCTGATTAAAATACATTTTTAAGGTTAATACTTAAAGAATACCTGATGCGAGAGCACTATATCCACAACCTTTAGTAGATCCTTTTTATATTGAAGCCGAAGACGTTCAATCACATCAGCCTGTAAAATAAGATGGCTACCAGTTTAATATAATGTAACACAAAATTCGTTTTCTTTTGTTTATTTATTTTTAGATAGGTAAAGAAAAACCAACCTGGATGTTGTCACTAAATAATTCCTCAACAAATAGATATTCTTCAAAAAGGGACTGTACAATAATATGGGCATGGCTTTCTCTTCCACCCTCATAAGACTTGACAAGGCTCATCAATGGCTCAACAAGCCTTTCTTGGGACCCTTTCTCTTTCTCAGGACAATAGGAAAGATGAGCCTGATCCAATAGCCATATTGAGATGACCTGATTCCACATTAATTTAAGGAAAAAAAACATTCTTTTTAGTTTTGATATCTGCTAGAAAACTCACCTCGAGAATGCTGCGGAGCAATTTGGCGGGAAAGTCAACATTGTGAGAGCCAAAAAAGCTTTCAAATTCCTTATACTTTGATTCAATCTGGTAAGATAATCATGGGCTAGAAGTTAGATCAAGATGCAACTAGTAGGATCAAAAATTTGCAGCATAAGTAAAGTCCAAAGAGATGATGTTCACCTCATTTCGAAGGTCCTTTGGAAGACGATTTGCAAGAACTGACATGCACTCTTGCCATTGAAGGAAAGGGAGCTCCGGACTATCAAGACAAGCAAGCAAGTTCTGGACCACCTGATTGAAGCAACAACTCATCGATAAGATAAAACTGAAATAAAGCAATTTCAGGACATGATCAAAAAGTCAATAGAAGAAACCGAATAGCAAGTACTTACATTGTCAATTTTGTGTTCATAACCAGCAAGAATCATACGTGCTGCATTTAAGCTTGCTGCACATCTCTGATGGACCTTTCCAGAAACAGCAGTAGGTGGGCCCAAGTCTGGAAAACTGCCATGGAAGGGCTCTGCTTTTCTGACAGCTGAAGGATCATCCAAGTCCAACCTTGCTATGAGCTCACCAGCCTGTAGTTAAGATCATGATTTTTTATTTAAATGGAGAACAAGCAATTAAGCACCACTGCCTACCTAAGAGCTAATGCTAAGAGATGGATCTACATGAAATTAAAAATAATTGAATGAAGTAATGGTAGTTTCAGCTAATAAAAAGAAAGTAGAGTATGGATGGGATAGAGGAAGGTGGCAAATATGCAGTTTGAGAAAGTTTGGCAAACAATTCTTGCACATGACATTGCGTCATTTACTATTAAACTGGCCAAAAAGAAAATGACCATCCATCTTTTATGTGTTTTCTTAGGCTGCCATATCAGAAAGGGGATTTTTGGTAATTTACATGCTTATTATCTAAAGTGAATTCTAATAACCACCATTACATTAGCGCAAGGATAAAACTTAAGCATGAGGTACGAGACAAATGGTTCAACCTTGTACTTGCTCTGGTACCATATCAGGTGCCATCATTAATTTGTACAAAATATCTTAAACTTAACATACAAAACATTGCGTTGCACTTGTCATAGCACAAGTTAAGAATACTTTTGCAAGGTATATATAATTTACCCTCATGGCTTGGCCTTCAGACATCTCAAATTGAACCACCCCAGAAGCAGGTGATAGAAGAGGCATACACATCTTCATGACCTCAACCTCAGCATAAGGTGTGTCAGCATCTATATGACTACCATCAAGGACCAAATACCTAAGAAGCTTGCATGGTGTCTCCGCCACTAACTTTGATGGGTCATGATCATTCTGAAACAATAATAGGGAATTATTTTAACCAATATCAACATGACTGAATAGGAAGGAAGAGAAAAGGGAAGATTTAGTTGAGACCTGGAGCAAACAAGTCCTTCCATCAATAAGGAGACGAGTTCCAGCTGCCTCTTCTTCAGCGTATATAACATGACTGTTTCCATTCAACTATTTCACATAATAGAGAGGACATCTTCTTGTCAAAATAGGAGGATGAACCAGATTATTCTTTCTTCCTTTTTTCTTTATTTGGATAATGTAGATGAACCAGAATATTCAACAACAGTAAAAAAAGTCATCACACTAGATTAAACTTCAAATCAACACAGTCAACTGGGTTTAGGTTTAACGTCATCCAGAGCTCAAAAGCAAATTCAGGAAATAGAGTGTCTCCATAGCGGGACTCATGGCTTTTCAAGGATTTTCCTTAGGGACTGACTAAATGCAGAAAATAACTGGGAAAAATATGCCCAAAAGAAAGTTCATAAGATGAGAATTTTTTGAGGAAAAGAAGAGGCATCTTATATCAGGCAACCAACTGAATCATGGATATTTCAGTTTAATCCTTACATATTTTAAGTTTCTGAATTCTCTGTGCATATGATCTAGTATCAGGCGTTCAGAAAATATGATATCACTTTTCTGTTGTTTACAGGAGTAGATTCAATTTATTTCAGACGTTCTTTTAATTACTTACATGTAAAAACGTTCTTTTTTCGAACAATTACATGTAGAAAGATTCAAGAACAGTTAAATGATATAAAAGCAACCATGTAAATAGATCTTTGAAGAACAATCTTCAAGTGGACATCAAGGAGTAAATGTTCTTCATAGCATCAAAAGAAATGACCAAGTTATTTGAATGACATTTGAAACTTCCGTCCACATCATGGCAAAAATAAATGGTTCTCTCATATTCCCCAGATCCACATGCTATAACCCAGGAGAAACCAGGAACATGATATAATCAAATACTAAATCAATCAAGCTTCAAGAGATATACTTGCCTGCATTAGTAGACCGCCATCACGTAAACTGTGCATTTCTGCCTCAATCTCAGACTCATTCATCTTCAGTTTGTAGCTTCCAGGACCCCCTCTCACCATGTCAATCTATGTATAGACTTTCAATAGTTCAGTGGCCACCATTTTGACAGGTCCAAATAAAAATTGAATAAAAAATATCTGAGCAAGACAATGACTAGGAGAAGCCATACCGTATATTTGCTTCCTTCTATGTTCAACGAAACTTGAGAGTTGACAAGTGATATATGCTGAGATTAGAATAGAATTTACTTTCAGATAACAGTTCAACTTTAAAAGAGAAAATCAAAATAGTTGAGAATATCTTTTAGCTACCTTTGGAGGTATTTGCCCCTTTTCAAGGTAACCCACATAATCCGAAACAACAGCTGTACTGCTTGCAGTTGCTTTCTGTAATAAACAACACGTAAGGCATAAACCATGACTCAGTAGCGGAGACCCTTCAGAAAAAGGGCTTTGAAAAATAAAAGAAAAAACAAACAAATAATATAAAAGCTTTGCTTACATATAACGCCCCTCCAACAACAGACAGGTACCAAGGTGGCCTTTCAGCTCTGACCCGCATAGCAATTCTACTGTCCAACCAACCTGTGTGTATCCTGTTCTCCCTGTACTCAGAAGCCTGCCAAGAATAGTTTGCTGAAGCACAAATTCTGTGGTATTGACTTGAAATAACTGAGGAAAGTGATTTAAAAAACGTACATGCAGAAGGTCAATCGTGTAATCAACATTTGTCCGTATCTCACCACGAATTTGAATTTCTTTCAACCCAAGAACCATGTTTGCAATAGCTAGAGCTCTGGACTCTCCAAAAGCAAAAACATGTCCTGCAACAAGATTAAAAGTTCCTATTAGTGGTTTCCATCTCTTGATCATTTCATTTTCATAGTCCAGGAGATGTTATATGTGCTATGTGCAAAAAATAAATTCCCCTAGCTCTGATCCTGTATGTCTAGCAACTTCATGTCTCTAGATTTTTAGCAGCACAGAAATACTACAAAGAGCACCATTAAAGAGAATTCCCTCTAGAAGTAGATATGTTCTTGATGCTACCAATGATTGGATTCAGTAATCATACTTACCAAGAAAATTCCTGTCATTGAACAATAAGATTTTAATTTTAAGGTTCACATCATAGTTAGCTCTTACCAAATTGAGAGTCTGAGAATTCATGAATGCCTCCTCCAGACTGAAAGCAAAACACTTTGTCACTATAAAAAATCAATACATAACTGCTGACACCAAATAACTGTAAATTGTTAAATTATAGTGCTCGAGCAACTGGAATAAATAATGGATACATCATTCTAGGCTGAATACAGGTCTTGGCCCAAAAATGTGTTGACAATGAAGACAGTAAAATCTAGTGTTCATTAGAAATTCGCCATGGGTATATGATGAGTTAGTTCTGAAAAGCCCTGGATTATGTCCGTACAGTGGCTTACACTTGAAAGCCAATTTGTTTGAATTTGATTGAAGAACATTGCACTGAAAAGTCAGCCTATTAACGTTTTAGTTGGGTTTGAATTTGAATAATTAAATTTTATCTGGGCAGGAAAGTTCAAAGCTGGATGTGAAAGGAAGCAAAATGGGAAAATTAAGCTCATGAATGAACCAAAAAAAGTCATGAACTGACAGATCTAATCCTTTACTCCATTTTGAAGTCAAGGTTGGGGAAGAAGGCATGAAGATGAATGTGCACAGATAGAATTGGTTGGCCATCACAAGGCATTTGAGCCCTTAGGAGTTGTCCAATCCTAACAATCATCTCAATAGAGTTGGATTCTAGGGGTTCACTCATCCAGTTCTTCAACTGAAAGGGTTGTTTAATTTATTGATTTGGGACTGCACATTTCGTGGCATGCCATCCCAAGCATCCACAATGCAATCAGATCAACAACAGCAGTAGCAGCAGGATATGTAAAATAAAAAATGTACCTTGACAGAGAAGTAAGCCCACACATTCGGCTTACTTTTGAAACTTAATTCCTGCAAAAGCTCAGTCATCATTATCCTTAAGAATTTACACCAATTTAGGGACAAAAGTTCTTGACAGAGCAGTTCCCAACCTGTACTTTCCCACTAGTAGGCTTAAACCCATCATCTGGGTCCTCACTGGTGACACGGACAGCTACACAGTGACCCTTTGGCTTTGTAGACTCTGCCTTATCAAAATCAAAGGGAGTGGCGACTGGTGATGTTTTCCTCCAAGCATCATACCCACCACCATGCTCTTTTCCATAAAACCGCCTTATCTCTAATAGAAAAGGAAGTGACAAGATAAATTGAATCTTTAAAATTTTTTGGTGTATTCAATTAAGAAACTTCAGTAAGCAAGCACCAAGAAAGTTAGAATAGAAAAGTTCAAATAAATTTCCAGAAAATCACACCTGGGATCTGCCACAGTGGTATGCCCATCCCTACTGCAACTTGGGCAGCCGGCAGATTTATTTCAGCAATCCATTCAGTGACAGGATGCTCCACCTGTGTTTATTGCTGCCTCTCTTTAATAAAGCTATCATAAGCGCATTAAGATTGGTCAAAATTATACTAAAATAATTGCACACCTGCAACCTAGGGTTGAGCTCCAGAAAGTAGTATTCTCCAGTGTCCATACTATACAGGTATTCAACAGTTGCTGCTCCAACGTAATTTACACATTTCGCTAACCTTCGAGCCGCTTGCTCCAACATTTTAACAGTTTCTAAAGGCGCAACAGTGATTGGACCTTCCTCAATAATCTGTATAGAATATTAGAGATTCTCTTAGAAAAGAAAAACTTCAACTTGCATTTATAGCAAAAGAAACACCTTCATTTGAATAAGCTGCCTCAGGACATCATTTTTTCTTTTTTTGGCCAAGGCCATGAAGAAATTTACCTTTTGGTGACGCCTTTGGACACTACAATCACGACTGTGCAGAGCAGCAACATTCCCATACTGATCACAGAGCAGTTGGACTTCTAAATGCCGGCTCTATTCATAGGAAGAGATTAAAAGAAAGAAATAAGACGTGCATTTTAGATGTTAGGAACTAGATTACAAGTGGAATTCTATACAGTTGGATGATTTTACTAATTATCAAACCTGAGAAGCAACTTTCATTATGAATATGGGCGAACCAGGAACTTCACCCTGAACTTGCTTGAACAAGGCCCGAACTTCATCATCACTGTGAACCTAAACCAGACAACTATATCAATCAGGTCCCTTATGGTAACAATTCAAGTACTATGTTTGTCCCAACAAGACAGCTATGGTAAAACAAGTAAATAGTTCAATTGTCAGTGAAATTTCTTATGCTCAAGCAGTAAAAGCATATAGTTCAGTTATACCTTTCGTATGCCTTTACCACCACCACCCCAAGACGCCTTGATCATTGCAGGGTAACCAACGACTTGACAGCTTGCTATTGCCTCCTCAGTAGTATATACACAAGCTTCCCTGTATGTTTCTTCTGGAATTGACACCAAGCAACTGTCTGGAGAAATTTTCACCTGAAAGACGGAGATGGTATCATGTAAACGAAATGGCATATTATAAGTGGAAAGAGGCACTCTCTAGGAATACTGTGTATTCATTTATGTGCATACTTACATGAGAACCACTCCATGGAAGAGTAGGCACATCTGCTGCCTGAGCAATCAAAGATGAACCAATCTTATCTCCCAATGCTGCCATAGAAGTAGCTGGAGGTCCAAGAAACACAATTCCCTTTGCACTCAATGCATCAGGTAACTCGGGGTTCTCCGACGCATGGCCCCAACCCGGCCACACAGCATCAACATGGGTAATCTCAGCCATCTAAAGAAAACATTAGCACTGTTTAGCAATTTTTTGCAGGCTTTACACTTTGGTGATAGACTGATGGGAATCGGACATTACAGGTGGATGTAGAATGAGTCAAATTACATGATTGTTCGATGACTGGATTCTAATACACAACAAAGTTAGATAAGATGTGAGTTACAAGCTTTTCAAGTACTCATTATCTTTGCAGGAGGTTTCAATTCAATCTCATGTCACACGCAATGTCTAGTAGCCATCAAATGATTTTATCGCACATACAATACAATCAAACTTCTGTTCTTGAAATGAAGCACGTATGAGCATTAATCAATCTTGAGAAGGAAGAAAAATTCCTTCATACCTCTACAATGAGCTGCACATTGGCATAGTTGTTATTGTTGGTCCCTCCAGGAACTTCCACGAACCGATCAGCAATCCTTATGTGCTCGGCATTGATTTTCATGTCCTCTGGTGTTGCCATAGCCACCAAAAGAATGGCCTTCTCGGAGCCAAATGTCTCATAAGCCCATGTCCTCACACTCCTTATGAACTTAACCGCGGCCATTCCATTGTTTGCTATCAGTATACTATGGATCGGTCTTTTGCCCCCAAGGGCTCTGCAAAACTCGTCCACTTCAGAGATTGTGGCTGGAGTTCGAATTGGCACCACGCCATTTACATATCCATTCACCTGTCCAAGGCTGAGCTTTGTCGAATCCCTCTGGGCTTCTGACATCTACAAAACCGGCAACGATAAGAGAAAGCCGTTGGTGAACATGATACCACTAGATGGCGGCAGCATTAGCAAGGAGCTTTTTTTACTTCCAATGAAGCTAGCTATTTCAGTAAATCATTTGGGAGGACGACTAAAGTTTGAATTGTTTAGGGTCTAACAGTAAAAGGAGGTGACAAAAGTGAAAAAGAAACAAAACACAGCCCAACGGCGGCAATTCCGAAGCTGGGCATAAGCATAGATCCTATCGAAAAGGCAACACCAGAAACCTAGAGACGCCCATTAAGAAGAAAATGATACAACCAGCTCAACGACCAATCACAGAGTGAATTTCAGCTCCAAAAGTCCACTTAAATGGAAGGTCTTAACCTTCCCAGACAATCTGAGCTCAACACAGAATGAGAGATGGCAATTGCATCAAGACAGTGATCTCTAGAATTTTCCAACATACCTTAGCTATTGAGAAACAGAAGCTAAGTGGGGGCACTAATCAAGCATCACCAATCAAGGGCAGGAAGAAATCATGAGCGGGGAGCAAGAACGGAGCAGCCCACAAAGAAAAGAGGCAGAGATAAGGGGAAATGCTGATTTCTTTTCCACAAGAATAGAAGGAGGGAAGGGGGGTTTCTTGTGGGATTGGGTACCGCGGGGAGGAGTGTGCAGTTGGCAGGTTTTAAAAATCATGAATGCGGGAGGGGGTAGGTTTGGGTTTGTTTGGGGCTATTCAGCGGCTCAAAGAGAGAGAGAGAGAGAGAGAGAGATGAAGCTGCGAGGCTTGGAGCTATCTTTCTCTCTCTTCTTCCATTGATCGGTCTTCGAGTCATTGACGGCTTTAATGGAGGATGCACGTGGTACCTGCCCCCCTCTCCTCCACCCTCCTCCTCTGTTACGTGCTCGTTGTTGTTGTGCCTGTGCCCGTGCCCCCGCGTTCATCCCTGTCGCTGTGGTAGTTCGCAGCTACCCAACGTCTCGCCCTTCTTCCCGTAAGCTTTCTATGGATCGATCCATGTTTGAACATAGGTTTCGCAATACAAACGACATGCTTTCAATCAGTTGCGTATTCCCACTGCATCTTTTTGGAAATTTCTGTGACAGTCGTTCGAGAAGGCTTCGAGACCGTTGGATCAACAACCCGGTGAGTTGTGTGGGACTCTGGCGATTCATTCAACCATTGAATCATCAACAATCAAGCCATTGAATCCCCATCTTTTAATTTGAAATACTTATGTAGCTCTTATTGCAATGGTCAGTCAAATTACCATGTAGGGTTGTGATCCTTGATCGATCAAAAGTATCCCTTAAAAAACTTTAGTTTGCCAAGCATTCGAGATACACAGTAAGAAGTATGTTGAAAATCCGCACGAGTTACTCAGTGAACATCCGACAAGTTATCGTTGACATGGGGGTGCAGAGTCATAGGATGATGCAACCTGGAATGGTTAGCCGGTTCTTCCCGTGCAGATTCGGAGAAGACCAACTCGGGACGGAAGAGGTGCATATGCCATTGAGGATTAGGAAGCTGCGTGTATTATTCATTGACTGGGAGTTGGGTGGCGATCAGTCGACCAACCCTTCGCCCTCATAAAGAAGAACATGCATACAAGCTACTAACTACTAAGAATTCTTGTACCACCACCACCACCATCATCATCAATATTATTATTATTATTGCTCATAATTATAATATTTTTTTAATTAGCTCTTGCTAATATAGCTACAAGTTAGATTTGTGCAATAACGAGAATTTTTTTCATTGACAAATTTATGTACGATATTTTATTTTTAGAGAATTGTAAGGACCCAACAAATACAAGTTGGGTAGTATGAAAAGATGTATAGTTGTAGAGGTTCAATGAATATTGAATATATAGTTTTCATTTTCCTTTGAGCAACATGAGAAGTTGCGGCATGCAATTAATTTTCATGCATGGAATTGGGTAAGGTTGGAAGTTGGTAGGTGCACCCACCCTCTTCTTCTTGCCTGTTCCATTTATCTCCAGTCTAATCTAAATCACCCCCAAAAAAGAAAAAAAATAAAAAGAAGAAAGAAAATCAAATATATTCCAAGTTATGAAATAAGATTATATGAATAATCATGCCATCAACATCATTCATATATACAATCTCATATTAATTAAATAAAGAAAACGTTATGAACTTGTAAGAAAGTTTTGTACCACCACCTATCGACTTAAATTTTTAAGTTGGAATAATCTCGATTTCTTATGGGCTTACGACGGATTTAATATGGTATCAGAGCCAATTGATTCATATCTCGCCAAACCATGAGTCTATAAGTCTGGCTCATAGTCAGTTGATATAAATCTGAGTATGGAAGAACATTGCTCGACTCATAACCAGTTGTCTTCCCCCTCAGAAATTGGAAGAAAAATATCCAGCTTGTAGACAATTATTGAGGGCGGGTGTTTAATGGCATATGATAAAGTTGATCACATTACCATATAAGGATAGGTGTTGAAATATATGATCTCATATCGATTAAATGAAGAAAAAAAATACGTTGTAAACTTATAAGAAAATTGGATATAGTTTAATTTTTTAAGTGTAAATAAATCCAATTTTTTTATGGATTTAACAAATATGTTGATGGATTATTAAAAACTTCATCAAATAGCCTTACCATAAACCACGACGATGGGTGGCTGTGCCTGGCGATCGATAATGATGATGAGGATATTGAGCACCGCGAACGTGGTCAGTTTCTGTCCACGCATAGCTGGCCAACCGGTCGGAACTTCGACGGTGGCTGCTCTATCCCGCTAATAAATGTCCATCCCCCAACATTTATGTGGCTGTATGAAATGATCGACTGCGTGTCTTGCTCTTGCACACGATCTGCTCTTTCTCAGCCTATAGCTCCGGCCATTCACCACTTTCACTTTCTAAAAATGGTGAGCACAGTACATAAACATCGAGGCAACCCTACCAAAAGAGCCGCCAACATACGGTATAAACAGAACGCAGCAGTGCTGAGATGAATCTGTTAAAAGGCGAGGGCTACCATCCGTGAGTTTCACGCTCGGTACTGCCCTAGTACCAGTTGAACCTCTCTACCAGGACGACCAGAAGTTAGCACGTATCCGACTCAGAAAGCTCCAACGGTAAATGGATCCAACTATTTATGCCCATTTGGCAGATATATACATATATATATAATTATAAGAAAAATCAAATATGTTGCCGCAACATAGCACATGGTTGTGTCAAATATCGCGTCATTAAATTATTATAATTAATACTCGAATATATTATATAACCAAACGTATATAACTGAAATAGTTATTTTGAAATGCATGGAATTCAAGCGCAAAAAATAACAAGCCTATAGGATTTCTACCGTAATCCTCCGAAAATAAAAAAAAATAAAAATCAACGTGAGTAGCCATGCTGAGCACCTTTTGAAAGTTGGTGTACACAATCATCTAACCATGACAGTTCAACAGTCGTAATTCCTGTTGAACAATGTATACGCGCGCGCGCGCACACACGCACACACGCTTATATGATTAATTGGTGGAAAAAGGTTGTTGCCAGGTCAACCGCAATCTTTGTCTCAACATGCACGTAATATTACTTAGATGATGCCGGCTATCTGCAACTCCATAACCCATAATTTAATCATTGTGTAATTAGCAATTTGATTAATTTAATGCGACGAGTAATTATCGTATATCTTCTCCAAATTTGAGACTTTCGATCATAAATTGCCGTCCATGGGTCATCGAGATGCACGTGAATGAATGTCCAAAGTGGGCTTGGGTACGCCCAATCATGCCCAGCCCAGTGCTCTGCTCAGCACGTAATCGGCCGCCTTAGTCTATAAACCCAACATCGAAGTCCAAGAATCCACGAGCGGGCTCCTCAACATTTGGCCTTTTTGAGAAAACTTATAAACTATGTGTTTTTTAATGTAATTTCTCACTCTTTTTTTATTATTATCAAATGAACCTTTTCGTATTCTCTCCGCACTAACTTTTATATCATTTTTTTGGACAAAAAAAATTCATTTTAATCATAAAGAAAATGAGAGAGGGGTAATTGACTCTAAGGTCAGCAACTTCCCCTTATATCTAAACTATTTGTATAAAAAAATCTTTAATATGTAATTTATCCATTTAATTCATATAAATTAAACACGTTTAAATATATAGTTAAACATATTAATTGTATATATACACAATTAACATATTTAATACTAAAATAATAAAAATATTATCAAAATATTTATTATAATAAAATATAACAAATAAACTTTCATGTATATTTTATGTGACAAATTAAATCAACAATATACACAATTAAACGAGCGAAATATGTCTAACATGTTCAATACGGATTTAAACATATCTAACATGATGAAATCGATCGTGTCTCATCGAGTTTGCACAGATTTATCACAACTCAGTCCGAACATGTCTAACTCTATACTATACTATGTCATCTTATTGTACAGTGCTTTTGAAGTGACCCATTTTTGGTAGTACGTGTGGCCCGTGTGAGATGATGATGCTCTCATCCAATCAATCAATCAATCTACCGGATGACGATTATGTGGCCGCGGGTGCTCGAGCATATGATACATATTACAACAGTAAGATGCATGATAACATTTTATCGGGGAGTCGGGTACACGTGCTTTCGGACCAACCGTAAGTCAATCGGGGCAACGTCATGCGATGTGCACCTACCTCCTCCACAAAAATTAAATTACTTGCGAGTCCTCGCCTCGGTGGGATCTCCCGAGAGTCAACGTAGCCGAGCTTTAAAAGGCTTAAACCACAAAAATAATTGTCCGCTCATAATAATGTGATATAATTGATCATAAATAAGTTAAATTTGAATATTGTCACCTTATTAATATAAAATTTTTTAAATTATAATATATTATTTAAAATATCCTTTACCAACTAATTTCAGTATTTGGTGATATTATTTTACTATGAATATAATATTACCTTATCATAATAAATTATGATTTGTTATTATTAATATCACGAGACAGTATGGGACATAAATACTTTATACATGTATATAAATATTTATTCATTTATTTATTTCTCACTTACACAAGTGGATTTTATTAGATTATTATTTATTAAACGAATATATTTAATGCATAGTTAATTCAAAGTGTCCGATGCAAGAAATGTACCAACGTGTGCATTAGCTTTCACTAGGCGTGTTATCAGGGCTAACGAAACAATCATATACATTTATATTCGATTTGCCTAATCTCCCAATTCGCCAATTTGGTCATTTGATTCTAACCCTTAAATTAAGGAAACTTCTGCCAAATTATAAATTCCGGGGGCACGGTGTCATCTTCTTTGCACGTAATTTGTTGCACACATTACTAATTATGATTAATTTAGAAAGTGATAAGAGAATGTAAAATGTATGCCTTAATTAATAAGAGTTTTGATGACAGCACAATTAGGACAATTCTGTCCAATCATCAACGCAAGCTTTGTGTGATTATTAAATGTGAGAATCTCTATTAGTCAAGATAATGATACTTTTGAATATTAGATTTTATTCTTAAAAAAATAAATACCAAATCACCTAGGATAGGACAAAGGAATGTGCCAAAATAGATCGACACCACCACGCGTAGGATTCTCTTCATTGCCCTTCTGACCCACTTTTCGTGATTTCGCATAATCTGGGTGGTGTCCCACTCCATGCAATGCTGACCAGGCCACAGGTTCCTTCCTCCCCGTCATTTTCATGCCCATCCGGCACTAATGAAGTAGTAATGATCACGGCTCAGCGTGCCTGGGATTTGGTAGACGTATGGCTCGGAATTCACTCAGAGCACTCATTGCTGTACAAAGGAATTGTCATTTACTCCGCGGGCATCATCGTACGTACTCTTGTCACGAAATTGGGAACGTTGGGATCTCACACATAACAAGTAGAGTTTCGTATTCTCGTTATAAAATTAGTTGTCGCATGCATAATACATTTTATGCACTGATCCTCTTGTAACTTCATGCTCAGATGGTAAATATGCGACCTTTCCCTTGTGGGGACAGATTCTAGGGACGTGCCCCTGAAATGGACTCTACGTCCCGCCAAAAGAGAGGACAAAAATGATTCCATCATACTTTCAGCTTGCAATTTCGCACCTGAAGTTACTGATATTTGCCGTCATGCCCCCAGGACCTTAATAGCACAAATGTAGACTTTAGTCCCAAAAAGCCAGAGAATGGAATTCGCTTCGGTGATATGATATTATAGTTTGCTTAGCTTGAAACAAGTCATGTCGGAGCCCTCCTCCAAGCAATTCCATCGACCCGATAATTTGGACGAACGGAGGGAGGAAGGCTATACATTTGGGTTTGGATTAAACAAGAAATCGATAATCGTTCATAAACTTGCCCACGTAACATCGCAACCTCCCTCCACCTAGTGCTAGTGCCACGTTCTTGTGAGCACATAAATCTTAACAATGTTGATGCTGTCCACTTGAGAGTGACCGGCGGGTGACTATGGCAACCGGAGAGAGGTCACACGGCGGTGACGGTCTCCCCGGTGGCGACCCCATCGGGAATGGCTGTGGAGGCGGTGGAAGGAGCTATGGCGTCCATTCTTTTGGAGGCCAAGACAGAGCACTTCCCGTCTTTCCTCTCGTCGTGATTCATCTGCCGCTGCCGGCACTCTAGGCTGCAAAATGCACTGTCACCTCTGCGATGAACAAAAGGAATCCGTTAATTATTATTATTATTATTATTATTTCACCTCGCAACTGTAGAACAACTTTCTTGATATTATAATTGATTGCCAGCTTGTCCAAATTAGCATCGCAAATTGACCTAAAAAAAAAGCAGAGAGAAGGGTGTGCGATTTAACTCTCTCTCTCTCTCTCTCATAGTTAGCAATAGCTATGATACAATAATTGTTATGTAATGATTGTCATTTTTTGATAAGTTCACAATTCGATTCGGAGCTCTGAATCTGTTCTCCAGTTTCATAGCAGAAGAACTAAGCATTACTGCGCGAATCGGTGTTTGGTTTCCAAGAGAACTAACTAGGTCATCAGTTTCAAGTCGATTACTGAGAGACTGGGGGAAAACACCGATCAACTGGAAACTCATCTGAGTCTTGTCACCATCTTCCTCAGTTCAGGCGAAAAACGTCCAAATAACAAACACAGCCGTATCAGTACAAAGGAATCCAGTTTTTTTTTTTTTTGGTTGCTTAACCAGCTGATCGTTCATTCGGCCTATAAATCCTAATTCACCTGTCCCGAAATCTGTGCAAAAATTAAGGTAAAAGAGAGGCAGAGAAGGCTCAATATGTTAATATTTTTTTTAGGTTGAAGTTGAAAGACAACATTCCTGATACGCACCTATACATGTAGATGTCGCGGCCGGGTACGAGGCGGCGCTTGCAGAGGGAGCAAGAGCGCAGGAAACTGAGAGTCTCGAGAAAATCAGCCGAGTGCCTGCGGCCAACCCTCCGCGAGGCCACGGCTGGCAGCTGCTGATCCCAGCCGTTGGGCTCGGCCGCGTATCCCGGTCCGACTGGGAGACGGCGATTGGACGGCTGGGCATCGGCGGGGCTGGCATCCAGATCGAAGGTGATCTCCGACTGGCTTGTGGTCCTCTTCATCGGAGTTCGCTGCCTCTTCCCCGGCAACATCTCTTCTCCTCCTCTTTCTTCCACTCCTGTGTGAATTGGATACAGTATCTCCGACTAGCGCTTAGAGAGTAGAGGGAAGGGAGAGGAGAGGAAGCGAACGCAAGCTGAAAGATGGGAGATATAAGCACAGCCATAAACCGAGAGGAGAATCTGAGCCGTCCATTCAACTCGCACACTCAACCTGTCATTTCCATCTACGGGAGAATCCACGTCAGCAGCATTTAAGCACTTGTGATTCGCCCAGTTACCTGCTTAGGGAAGGGGCCCACAGGTGGTGCCAGCCTGTCTTATTCGTATCGTAATTCTTCTTCTGGTGAGGTATCTGATCTCGATGATATGAGATAATGGAAGGTCAAACGTAGATGGCATGTTAGTGATTCATCGTGTGTCTTAAATCGAGTTATTCTTATGATCATATCGGCCATGATTAAGTATATTCAGAATTTATTTTCCTTAAGTTAAGATTCGAGTATAGATTTAATCCTAATTGGGCCGTCCTAATTTGTAGTTTAATTGGCAAATATATATTAGATTTCATGATGTGATATGCTATAAGTGGAAGAGTTTTAAAAGGGCGAGGAAGTCCAATGGGCCTGATGGGGCCCATTTCCCCCACCAATCGGGCTTCCGGAGCCCGCGGAAAACGAACAGCTAAGGTGCGCCGGGGTAGAGCTCCGGCCAGCGAAGGTTCTTGCCCCGTCCGAGAGTGGAACGCTACAGTGATAGGCGGCAGAACGGACGCCTCCAACGATGGTGCAGCTCAATAGCCGGGGTAATCTGGTTCACAACTGCTCGTCCGATCGGTGTGCTATCTAACTAAGAGGATCACGCAAAATTCTCGTCTGTACGATCTCCCACTTGAGGACGACGATGGAAGATGCCTTGATGTATTAGGGTTCCGTGTCGACCCGTATGGTTGGGACAATGCATCCACAGACCCATCTGGCAAATTGCACTGGTACGGTACTCCTTTGCTTGTTTTACAGCAAAACTGCAATTGAGCCCAGCAATAATGTGCCATGATGGCTGGAGCGCAATTTGAATCCTGGTGGAAGTGGCCCCATTCAGTTGGCGATGTCTGCGGACAGGATCCAGGAAAGCTATCTCAAATTAAGGTATAAATACAGTGCGATAATCTTATTTTCTTCCCCAAATTTCTTAATCCGAATGAGAGAGAGAGAGAGAGAAGCCGTGGCCGTGAACCCGATAAATCAGTACGGCGTGATTGAAGGCACCGCTCCTTCCGTTTCCCTCGAAACCGCGTCTGATTTCTACCCCCTCCCTGCCAATTAATTTCCCATTTTTCCATATTCTTCAGCAATTATCTGAGCCATTCCATGCCAGGCTTTATTTGAAACCGACATATATTATCAGAAATACCCTTTTTGGTGTGTAAAATTATAGTATTAAGAAATTTAATAAATTTAACAAATATTAATTAATGTTATTTCGGATAATATACCATTTTTATTTGAAAAAGTTTTTAAATTTTGGTTTTTTACGTATTTTTCTCTCTCTTCTTCTCCTCTCACCACTGGGAATGGAACCCATGTGACCTGTGAGCACCGACACCGACAGCTGCATTCAATCACGACGTCGGTCGGTTTCCCCTACTTCTCACCCTCCTTCCACCTTCACACCATCTGCCACTCACCTGTCGCCACATCATCTCAGAGCACTCGCATTCCCCGGAATGCCCTCACATCCTGACTGACAGATCAGATCTGACGCTCCTCAGAGACGTCTTCACATCTCCCACCGTTTCGTGTGCCGCATGGAATCATTCCTCCACATTCCTTCTCCATCAACTTACTTCTGCTTTCACTCGGTTATATGCCTTCACTCTGCCGCAATCTCTCTCACAATCTCCAGTCCCTCTCAATATTTCGATCTCCCTCTGAAGATCTGTCGCGAGGCAATGGCGAAATTGGTGCTGCTCTTCGCTCTCTTCGTGCTCCCGGCGATCGCCGTCGCAGCCCGGCCGACGAGGCACCCCCTCGTGGTGAAGGGGAAGGTCTACTGTGACCCCTGCCGCGCCGGCTTTGAGACATCCGCTTCCACCTTCATTGCAGGTAATGCAGTCTCTCCAGTGAGATCTCCAATTTCCTGTTCGGATTCTTTTATGAAGTTGTGAAATGGTGATTGTTGATCTGCGGGTCTTACGGACTCTAGATCTGCTGCGGAATAGGCGTGGATGCGGTTGTTAGAGCCCAGGATCTGTTAGATCTCTTGCTGTTGCTTCCGAGTAGTGAATGTTGTCGCTGCTTAGTGAAAATGTCGTGACCAGGATTTACGGGTACGACTTCTGATGGACTAGGGCGTGGCCTAATTGTCGCTATCCTGTTTTGCATACTATTTTATGGCTCTGATGACGCATCTGCTTCAGATTCACTGACACACTATGACGATTGCTATTTCCACGAACCATTTGCTGAAATCTGGACCTTAAGAATTTAAGATTTGTTATTAGGTTCGTGAAATTTGTCGATGGGATGGTTGTATTGCTGATCGTTCCCACTGGGTTGTGATACCTGTTTTCTTCCCCCAGATGAATGAGTGATCGATATTTGATATCGTTGAAATTTCATGCTTGTGCTTGTGAGTGGATAATTTTGCATGTGTCCTCCCAGGACTGGAAATGAGATTGAATGTTGTTCCCCGTGGATTCTTAGCTTAGGTGGTAAATCTATTGATCGATCTTGTTGTGTTGTTTGTTTGCCCAACAGGTGCCAAGGTTAAGGTTGAATGCAGGCACAGGCAGTTGATGAAGGTCCTCTACACCCGGGAGGCTGCCACTGATTCTTCTGGCACCTACGTGATCCCCGTCTCCGAGGACCACGAGGACCAGCTTTGTGATGCGATGCTTGTGAGCAGCCCTCACCCCACTTGCAGAATCCCATCAGAGGGGCGGGATAAGACTCGCATTATCCTCACCCGCTACAATGGGATGGCAATGGACAATCGCTTTGCTAACAACATGGGGTTCATGACCAACCAGCCCATGGCTGGCTGCACTCAGATCCTCCAGCAGTACCAGGAGTTGGATGACTAGACCAGACATGATCCGAGTATCCTCTTGGCTTTCAGCATCTCAGACTCTCTAAGTTTGATTTAGCTATCGTTACTCGGACTATCATTAGTGTATTTATCCTGGATTGCCCGAATCTTTATATTAATTGATATGCTTGAATGGATTATTTGAAACCTGTTGATGTCATTGCCTTTTATATGCTTGAGTAAGAGGATTGTGTTTTGCTCTCTTCTCTGCAGTTGTTTCTTTGGCTTATGGGAGTGAACTCAGAGCACTATCTCTACCTCACTACAGAATTATCTTCATGTGAGTGCATTGATGGGGTTAGAATCTAAATCTGCGTCATGTGAGGCTTTAAGCTAGAATGGTATTGTCGAATACCATTTGATAAGGGTACGCGAAACTGGAGAGAGCTGACCTGGACTTTGACATTCGGCCTCGGCTGATGAATGTTAGGTCCTTGGATCCTAACTTTCTCGGTGTAGGTATTATTAAGGTTCAGTCCTCACCTCTGCAATGGTTTCAGGCATGAATATCAGGCTTACGGGGCTTTAGATGTGATGAATTTGAGAAGAAATTTGGTCAGGCCTTGGTAATAAAATACGGATAGCTGAAGAGACCGCAATGACCCTCGGAATGGATATGTGAATTGGGTCGTAATTGCTAATCTAATCCAGCCAACTGGCCCTATTACGTAATTCAGTCAGGTGCAGCCTTGACCCGGGAAAGCTCACTGCCTCAAAGATAAATGGGTCCACTGTGTGAAGTCATAGGCCCAGTATTCACATGGGAAAAACCTAATACTTATGTTGTTGGTCCATAAGTATTCGCTCTCACAACGAAGTAAATAGAGAAATGAACCTCGCTTGCATTACAATTTGATCTGATGGAGTTTCATCCCGAGTTTTTGGGCCTCTTTTGAATGAATGACCCAGAGACAACCCAAGGAAGCCTAGATCAAGAGTTCAATTATATTTATGATTTGTCATCTACTTATAATTTTTAAAACTAAACCAAATAAAAAATCAATGTAAGTATGGATTTATGGATTCATGAGTTAAATTAAGAGTTTAATAGGTTGAATTGTATCTTTAATAAATAATATTAATAATATAATATTTACTAATAAATTTACATAATATCATAATTTAAATATAATTTATAATAAAATTTATTAATATAACTATTATATTAAATAAAATTTTAATATAAAATATAAATATAAGTTTAGTAAGATAAAATATGCACATTATAATATATTTTTATTTTTTTAATTTTAAGTCAGTCAATTTTTTTATCGATTCAATTGGACTCACCGGTTGAACCGGAAACTGAACGGTTCAACCAGAGTTGATCTCATTGAAATTGCAATTGGATCTCTTATATGAATCAGACTGGATGAATGATTGATTCTAGTTGAACCAATCGGTCCGATTCAATTTTTAAAACTATGCTTCTACTGCATGTTGAAATTTCGACACAGCTTTCGGGGACAGCTGAAGGGAAGTAAGGGGCAAGTGAAAGTGCCTTCGAGACAAAACATCAGCGGAGACGGTGCAGGCGTCCCACTCATCAGAGAAATTAAAAAAGGTTTTCTTTTTTTTTTTTGGTTTTTGGAAAGATGATTTAAGCCCTAATCTTAATTTGAAGCTAAGAGATATTTATTTTATTTTTATTTATAAAATATCTTGTATTCCTTTAAATTTTTTTCTCCTTATAGGATATCAGGTAAGTAATTTTTTACAGACACAATAATTAAAAATTATATGACACAAAATTATATGAATTTAAGTTGAATTAAGATAAACATATATAATTCGATAAGATACATTTAATTTTATTTAATTAAGTATATTTAACTATATAGGTTGTTAATTTAAAATTTCACACAAATATGTTAAATTTTATTTATTATTTTTATTAGGATAATATTATAATTATATATTTTTATTTTTATTATATTAGATATATTAATGGTGTACATGTGTATTTGATATATTTTAACAAGTTTAATCTAAAAGAATTAAATAAATATATTACGATATAATAATTTTTTTACAAAAATCATTTAAACTTACACCACATCAATACTGAGTGCCATTTAAAAGTTGCAATGGAGAGGTGTTTTTTTTTTCTTTTTTAAATATCATATAATTAGACGAAAGGAGAGAATATTCTGGGAGTTTATTCCATTCCTCGAGACAGCGACGGCCGCTCTGCGAAGAGTTGAGAGTCCGAGTCGGAGCCGAGCAACACGGTCGTGATAGAGAGGAGAAGTCAAAACTATCCACCCAAACGTGAATTTCAAAGCCAAGAAACAACACCGAGTTACACTCGAGTTCTTCGTATTCATTCGAAGGTCGCCGGTCACTTCCGCATTCAAATGGAAGTCCACCGAGTTAGGTGAGCACAGCGACTACCCATTGCTCCTCTCCCGATCATTATCGGCTCGTACGAGGGTCCTTGCTCTGGCTTAAAATCCACACCACGACTCGAACCTAAGAGAGTAGAACCGGGTCTACCTCTAGCGGTGATGGAGACTGTTAGGTGTGGATGGTACGGAGCCTTTCTAACATGACATGAAATACAGCATGTTTTCAAACTTCGCATATATGTCTATAGGAAACCTTTGAAGGCCACCCCATGGAGGTTGGAGAGGGTAGGTGGGTGGTGTAAATAGGAGAGCTTTGAAGGGCTGATTTTGTCTGGTAGATATATTCAATCTTCACAGGCCAAACTCGAAAGGGGGAGGAGGGTTTGGTCCGGTCTCTACAGCTTCCCGAAAAGGCCCTTAACACGCGCCACCAACAACGCCCCCCCACCCCCCCTAATATATAATTAATATGTATAATTTACGATACAGAGGAACTGAAATTTAAAATTTTATTAAAAATATTATGTAATATATATATACATATATACACTCCTGCTACGGCGTCTTACGTACGGAACACACACACATATATATATATTGTGTGGGTCTAGATAAATAGTAATTAATAAAACAATGCGGTGCTATTTAACTATAAAAGAAAATATGGGACGCCTCTAAAAAAAATTGTAGTTCGAAATTATCTGAAGCTGGAATATGGGATTAATGACGGTTCTGGACTATGTAATAACATATTTTCGATAAATTAGTCGATTATTACAATATCGGATGATGTTGAAAATGAAAAAGAGTAACTAGGGGACTTAGTCTAATTTTATTTTTGGCATGCCTTATGCCGTAAGCATTTTATAGAATGGGATGATTTACTCTTCTCGACACACAACAACACCCTCTAAATTTAATTTATGGGTATAAGTAAGATTATGTGAAAATATGTTTAATAATTTTACTGAATCGATGTATTCAATGATAAAACCAAACTTGCCATTCTGTAAAATGCTCCTCGAGCGTACTGCACTGAACAATCCTGCATTCGAGTAGTTCTTGTTCAACTCGTTTGATGGTGTGTAAGTGCAGTGCATTTTTGAATGTATGCATAGACGTACACAAAAGTATATAAGAAAGAAAAATAATGGCGGGAGGAGAAAAATAGAGAAGGTCAAGATCAAACCTCGAACACCCGAAAAGCCCCAGAAAGGGTCCTTATGGAGCCCACGAGTCTGAAGATTTACCTTTTCCCACCCTGAAACCTGAACTTCTTCATTTGTGCCCCCAAACGTTTTTTCCCCTTCACTATTTGATGTATACAGTCTGAGCTCTAGATTTATCTGTTCATAAATCTGCACCGTAAGCCCTTCTTCTGCACCATGTCTCCGAAGCCTTAAAACTTAGAGATTCTCCATCCCGTCAGCATTTATCAGTCATCATCTATAAACTGCAATTACTTGTTGGCTATCCAATATAACCTATAGGGCTCTCTCAGGAACCATAATTTATAATTTTTTAGCTTGCTGCAAAACAATCTGGTCACGAGTCTCATGGCAGCCAATGTGGGTTTTCTGTCACGGAAAAATGGAATGGACCGAGCACATGAAAGTTCTACAAAGTTCAGGGACGAAATAGATCAGATATCCAACTTCAGGGAAAAACAAAAAAGTTTGAGACCACCCCCCGCACCCCCACCCCCAACTGACAGATTGAATTCAACAACGGCCGTCCAGTCTGGCCAACTGCTGAAGGAACCAAAAAGAAAAGGGGGCAAAAATGGAAATTTGAAGAACTTGTCCTTCGCTGCTCCTGTTTTTTGCATCGACGATGACGACGACGACGACCACCACGACGAAATCACTGGCGACGTCTCCTATAAGTTGAATCGTTTGCGCAGACAAGTTTCATCCTTTATTGTCGATTGAAAGCTGTAATTCGTGACCCATCTTCACCTCCTTCCCCGTCAGCTTTTGTTCGCGATCTGCGGAAAGAGGTAATGATCCTCTGTTGGACTTCTCATGGTCTTATCATTTGAGCTGATCAAAGTATCCTACTACGGTGCTTTTGGCTTCTGGGTTTTTGTTTGATCCTGCTATCCCCTTGTTTTCCCGAGAGAACAAGGCATTCCCCTCTATTTCTTGATGGTTACTCTTTCTTCCCCTCTCTTCTTTTTTATTTTTATTTTCTGAGTTTCTGGTTACTTGGCTAGTTTTATTTCTCGAGCGCGTCAAGCAGTTGGAAGATGATAAAATGTGCTTACTTAAGCGGAAAATAATCGAAGTTGCATGGCTGCTTTGCTATAGATTTACCCTGATTGGACCATAATGTTTGTGATGACGAGTTGCATTTTTGCTGCTGCTTATTTGTACATGCAATAACTGTCTATCTTTTTTTTCCCTTTTTTTTTTCTTCCTGAAGATTTTTATTTTCTATTCTTTTGGCCATCTGGTATCTGTTGTTCTACGCTTGGCAAATTCTTGGTCGGTCCCTGTACTATCCAATGTGCTAAGTCTCAATTATAGCTCTCAATCTCGTGAATTGGTCGCCTTGCTGCGTATGTTCAGTTTGTTTCTTTTAATATTGTTATTTGTTGGAAGTAGCCGTGTCTGGGAAACGTTTTTAACCTTTTGTTTATGGAAAGAAAATTGCCCAGCCCTGTATTCTTTCAAGGGATGCATCCTCAGGATCTCATTTTCCCTGATTCAAGTGTTGTCTTTAGCGTAACCTGACTCCTTTGGCCTTTACCCTCGTCTTTGTTCTAAGATGCCAACAGCAAACTGTGAAGGATTGGCCTTCCTCAGAACTTGGTCCGCTGTCTTCAGTTTTTGTGGAATACTGACAATTATTTCTGCATCTTTGTGCTATTGATTAAGTTGCTATCTTGAATTTCCAGAATGGCATCCTCAGTATTAAATCAAGCCATTGGGACTATCCACTGTTTTGATTCCGCTGGCAGATCTCAGGATCATCCGGAACTTGTCAAAGTTGCATTTAGTTCGCCATTTAGAGGGCAGAAGTTTCAGATTATAGTGTTGAAACAATATAATCGGAGGTCTGCTGCTTCCGTTAGAGCCTCAGCTTCTCATACTCCTGTGTTTGATCCTGTTTCAACACCCTCAAAGAGCACTTCCTCTGAATTGAGAAAGAAGTCAAGTAAGAAACTCCCCTTAAAATATAATCCTTGTTTATCATACTTGAGAACCAAGAAAATTTATGGTGAATGAGCTCCATAATGCTGTCCTATTGCATGCTTAAATTCCAGTTGACCTGGTATTTATGATTATCTTTATTGTATGTAATTACAGTTCCTGTTCTGTGTTTTTCTTCTTCAGTTTACATGTCTATACCTTGCTTGTTTGGGAGGTGAATGCTAAAAGTATGCTTCATTTTATAATAATGGTACCCTTGCTTCCAACTTCTTATGAGTAATCTCGATGTTTCTCTATATGTTACATAAGCAAGAGACTGCTTGATTTGGCTTACGTGGCTTATGCATGCCTCTATGGGGATTGTAGCAGTGAAATAACTAAGTTTGAGATTTCCTTCTTAATAATTTCTCCTACCTTTTATGTGTTCTCTTGGGACTGAAAGCTAGATCACTTGGTTTGAAATTTCGTCCTGTCATTTCTCTCCATCTTCATTTCAGATGAAGCGGCTCTGATACTAATTAGGCATGGTGAGTCTTTGTGGAATGAGAAGAACCTATTTACAGGCTGTGTCGATGTCCCACTTACGAAGAAAGGCATCGAAGAGGCAATTGAAGCTGGGAAGAGAATCAGCAACATACCAGTTGATATGATCTATACTTCTGCTCTAATTCGTGCACAGATGACTGCAATGCTAGCAATGACTCAGCACCGCCGCAAAAAGGTAAATCCATAAAGTCTCCATCTAGACCTCAGGAACATATTATATGCATAAGTTATATATGATTTTTGGGATAGATCTAATTAAAATATTGATGTAGCCAATTGTCAATGAAAGAGATACATTTGAAAAAGAACCTGCCCTCTTAATTTGCTGTGATGGATCGAATCACTTAAAAGATAAGTTGATGATAGTGGGAGATCAATTGGTGAGGACCTTCTGCTCTTGTGGGTGACTCTTTATGTGAGTTGACACTGGCAACTTTTATTGATAATTTATCATATCACCTTTTCTAACAGGGCCCTAGTATTTTAGTAGAATTTTTCAAAAGTTATGCTTTCAGGTTTAAATTATTAGATTCAATCTGATGCATGTAGGTGCCAATCATTTTACATGATGAGAATGAGAGGGCGCATCAATGGAGTCAAATATTTAGCGAGGACACCAAGAAGCAGTCTATTCCTGTCATAACAGCTTGGCAGTTGAATGAGAGAATGTAATTACCAAAGCTCATTCTTCTCTTATTTCTCCTCATTTGCTGTGTATAAATCCAAATCATACTCTTCTCCCTCAGGTATGGTGAATTGCAAGGTCTCAATAAGCAGGAAACTGCAGATAGATATGGGAAGGAGCAGGTTCATGAGTGGCGCCGAAGCTATGACATCCCTCCGCCTAATGGGGAAAGCTTGGAGATGTGTGCTCAACGAGCTGTTGCTTATTTCAATGATGAGGTATTTTGCTTCATTCTGCCCTTCACTCAGGATTCAGCTATTCCAGGGAAAACTGACCATGGTTGGCATTAATTGTTATGTAAAAACTAGGAATAATTCTCTTCATTTTGTTTTTTTTTTTTCACGAGAGTTTTTCTAGCTGGAACTACTAACTGAAGACTGAAGTGTTTCAAAACAAAGTAGCATCTAAATACAATTTGTTCTCTTCCAGATTGAACCTCAACTTCTATCGGGAAAGAATGTAATGATTGCTGCTCATGGGAATTCCTTGAGATCCATCATTATGTACCTCGACAGATTGACTTCCCAAGAGGTAATTATCTTTCACTCTATGTGAGGTCTAGGCGTAATCCCTTTTTTCTGCTGTTTTTGAGCATGCAACTCATGATAGAGGAACAACATTGCTGCCCTGCCCTGTCCTAACAGGTTATAAGCTTAGAGCTGTCGACTGGCATACCGATGCTCTACATATTCAAGGAAGGAAAATTCATCAGGAGGGGGAGCCCCGTGGGACCCAGTGAGGCTGGAGTATACGCTTACACTCGAGTGAGCCGCTTTTTGCCGTATTTTTTGCCATCAATTTTATGTCTTAATTTTAAATTCTTATTTTCCAAAATTTCTAACTACTTAAAAAATTGCATTCATTGCATGGAGAAATAGATTGGTGATACTGGGAAAGCTTCCATTTGTTGTTGGTGCTTCATCATCTAGTACTCTTCCAAAAATTCAACAGTTACATATTAATGCACTGACTTGCAGTGTTAATTGCGCCAATGTCCTTGGAAAAATCATATACACTCTTTATTTATTTATTTCTTTTCTGTTTTAATAAGCAAGATTCATGCACTTATTTCTCGAGAATCTAGACCAGAAGTGCATTGAACTCAGCTTCTTCAGAAGGGACCGTTGGTTGCATGTCTCCCATTAATGTTCTTCTGTTCATCTTGGTCCTTTGTGTTGTAAATGCTCTCTAAGTTCTTTTGGCTATTCAAACTAATCTTTGGGCAATTTGTTATGGGAAAGGGCCTAAGGAGGAGGCATGATGACTGAAGTGTATAATTATATTATCATGCAAACTCTAAAGAATGAGTACCCAAATCTCTCTCTTTGTTGTCATGTAACTATCAATGCATGTTTTTCCCTCAGGAAGCTTTTTCCTCTTGACGTTTTACCGCTGTCATTGGTATCAATAGGTCTTTCTTGGCACCAGAGATAGGCCGGTTTCAAATGCATGTAAACAGGAATAATCGAGTGATCAATCATATTGCTGCATGGAATACTACTAGTGACAATAGGTGCTAACACTATATTCTCACTCATCGTATTGCAGAGGTTGGCTCAGTACAGGCAGAAGTTGGACGAGATGCTGCATTAAGAATTATGCTTTTGGATTTTCGCGGGTGAAATAATCTTTTGGCTTAAAGCTATTTTGCTCTTGAAATCTTGGTTAGTGGTCTGCTGTCTCTCTGATGGGTCATTTTCTTTTTTCCCATCTTCGGGGTCTTGTAATTCGACGACAAGAAAATATCAAATGTTGTCATACAGACTGAATCATGTTCTTGAATTAGAATAGAGACACTGCTTTTGTGTTTTTGTGCGCTGTCTCACTTCGAGTCCAGGTCCCTTGACCGTAAGCTCTGCTGCTATCAGAATGCTGCAAGTTGTATTCGTTGATCAATGGGCTCCCAAGTAACTTTAGTCATTGGGTTATAAATCCTCAGTCCTCTCTTACTGGTCATTTTCTTGTACCATTGAATCTTGCTGACCCTGAAAGTTTGAATCCTGATGAGGAGGACTGAGATTGAGCAGTGGTCATTATACTTGTACACAACACATGCGCATCTTAGTTTCGACTCCTCGCTTCCTGCCCATAGTAGTTAGAGACCTATGACGGTATCCGGGAAAATGCCCGAACTTCTCGGGTCTGTAAGCTTGTCGAATACGTTGCACGAGATCATGCAATGAAAATTGAAGAAAAGGAGAGAACAACCATTAATAACTGGCAGTTGAGTTCCCTCTGGATCGAGTCAGAACACATAACACACAGACACACACCACTTCAGTTGAACCATACCTACCTTAACGCTGTTCATCGCGTGTTGTCTTGTCTCTGCCAACGAGGGGACCTTGCTGTGTGCTGTCTGGTAGCTCCCTTCCTCCAGATAACTCCAAAACTAAACGGACAAATGGTTTGATGTTGTTATGGGTCTTTCTCTATATCCTTTTTACGTTTAAGAAAGTTTGCTTTAATGGGATTTAATAATTCCTCCATCGTGTGGATATTCTCCATTGTCGTCTGATACTGCCCGTCTGCTTCCTTGCACGATTAATCACACCACAGTCCCTCACGATACAGGACGCATTTGCCCGTGAAACAAAGAAACACGTGGCTGATCAAATAATTCAGTCACGGTTTCATACAGCGAGATCCCAGATCGCTCGATGTACTACTTACTACTGTCCATGATTATCACAGAATGGCGATATGGGACCGGACCGTCCAGGTGGACCCGAGGGACAGGAGCAGGTGGTGCCAGCTGGAATGCTGATTGGCGAAGCATCAACCGCAACACTCGGGATATTTCCATGGTGGGTCAGTCCGATTTGGAATTCAATTATTCTGCTGTTGATAAGCCGATGAGGGACGCAACCCTTGTCCGATTTTGCACCATTTCCTTTACTTGGGTGATGATGGACGCGTCACCCATAAAGAGGTTGGATTCCAAGCAGAATTTCTGATAATTTTTTATCTAGAGCATTATAATAATTCGCACGACTTAATCATTCACGTAGAAGGGTGTTGGAACTTCTACTGTGATATAATAATCAGTGACCGTTGGTTGGTCCACCTTGGACATCCAACGGTTTGCCATGTTACCCAACGACTGCTCGTGGTCTTGATGGACGGGTGACGCGCGTCAGGACATAAAATTGGTAAATTTTATAGTGATTTATCTCGATTAAAATAATTATTAACGTGTAATGAGTGAATGAATATTATGTCAACAATCTCTTATAATTGTCGCTAATTGAGATAATTTCATTGATTATTATTTACCGCATCATTAAAGAAACACAGAAGTACGTTTAGATGGACAAAGGGCGGTCGGGGCGGGCCCCGCTCCGCCGCACAGGAGATCGCCTCCCTCCCACGAGGCTGGTCGGTGTCACTGCGGGCCCCACACACATCCTTCACTTCCCTCACCCCTCTCTCTCTTCACTGACACCGCCATAACCAAAACCTGTCTTTCTCTCTCTATTCCAGTCAATTCATCGCATCCTGAAAAGCTCTCTCTAGATCCTCCCCCACTTCCCTCGTGCCAGGATCTCTGTAATTGATTCTCACAGAATCTCAGAAACCTCGCCGTTCGCCGGCGTTTTGCCCGGGAAAAAGATCCTCTCTCAGCTCCCGCTAGGATCGTTGCTCGGTTCCTTTTTCTATTTCTGGCAAATCTAACCTCTCCAGCTCTTCCTCTCTTCTGTCTCCGAAGAGCCCTCTGCTCCCTTCCGGTCAATTGGCTATTTCCTTCCGTGCACGGACTCAGTCCAGCGCGGCAGGTAACCCTCTGTCATCACTCCGATGACTGCCTCTTCAATTTCATGTTTTTTCCCCCTCTTTTTTTACTGATCCCGGGAAATTTTCGGGCTTCATTTCGTACGGAAGCTTCCGTTCGTAACTTGCGGAGGAGTTCCTGAGAATCTAGTGCTCTTGATCCACTTCTCAGCCTCAGCTGGTCCTGTTTGCACAAGCAGCTATCTCTTGAGCACTTGCGGGAAATGGAGCAATTTTTCCGTGATGACGATCTCCAGTACGTTGTTGATGACTTCTACGATGATTTCAATGACGACAACCCTTCTGAAGGACCTGAACCAACTGCCGACACCGATTGCGACTCTATATGCTCTGACTTTGACGATGATTTTGAATCGGTTAGCTTTAAACCCGGGAAACTCTCCAGCTTTTTTATGTTTTATTTTTTTCCTCGATGCGTTGCCTTTTTTTTTTTCTACTCTTGTTCTTGAGAAACTACAAGTGTAGAACTCCGTTGTTCAAGTTCTTCATTCAATCTCGTAAATAGGAAGATAAAGGAGAAAGTCAATTATTATTATACTTTGTCCTTTCGTGGGGATCTAGAGAGTTCCGCTCGTATACATTCTTGATGCCTGTTGAACGAGTTGAACAAGACTTGTGCCTTTTCTTGGGTGGTTTTGGGTTATGCAGAATAAGTCAGAGACTGATACTTCTGCACTTGAAGCGAGAAATGGAAAGGACATCCAGGGAATACCATGGGAAAGGATGAACTATTCAAGGGATGTTTACC
Organism: Sonneratia alba; assembly: GCA_900174645.1. Classification (NCBI taxonomy): domain Eukaryota; kingdom Viridiplantae; phylum Streptophyta; class Magnoliopsida; order Myrtales; family Lythraceae; genus Sonneratia; species Sonneratia alba. Next base: position 5,545,400 of record FWPY01000002.1, on the reverse strand, counting down.
GTGAGAAGAGATTGAAGCAGTATAAAAACTACGAGAGCCTCTCATCCTCCCATGAGAAGCTTGAGAAGGTTGGGTCTTTCAGTCCACCTTGAAATTGCCTAGTGTTAGTGGAATTTTTATGATCTTACATCGCTTGAAGAATTTTATGTTGAGCATTGAAAGTATTGTATGAACAGGAGTGTCTACAAGTGGAGAAGGGGAAGAACTTCTATGACTTCCAGTTCAACACGAGGCTTGTCAAATCCACCATTGTGCATTTTCAGGTAGAGATTTTTCTCTTTCTTTTGTCAAAAATCTGATGGTAAACCAATGGATTGACATCCACTGTCAGGGAGTCCCTGCTTCACAAAGCCATGCATCAATAGGTGCATAATTTACTAAGGAAGCTATCTCCATAAATGTAAACAAATAACCTTTGCATAGTCACATTATTCCTCAATGTAGCACACTATTTATGCTTAATTTCTTCCATCATGTTCCATTCTCTTCCCGAAAACAATTTTCAATGCATTTTTTATGCAAAACCTGATGAAATATTATAAAAAATAGCTCTATCGCGAGGAAAGTAATGTTAATGAAAAGATCAGTACATACCTGCATGTTTAGCAGATTCTGGTCCTTGGATTCAATACCTTCTTTTGCAAATGCTCTTAATATTTGTTTATCTGCACATCATGTCTTCAAGTCTTGCAGGTTTATCAATTTGATATATTCTATATGGCTATCATGTGCTTCATTAGCTCTGTGCTACAACTATTATATGGAAGGTTTGGAGATCACAGGTTTTAACACTGCATGTTAGGTCTTGCAGATTTTTTAGATGATGGAAAATCTGTAGATCATAATCCTGCAATAAATTTATATTGTACTTTCAAGTATCATCATAATCTTAGAATGCTGTTCAACTGCATTACTATGCATAAATCACTTGTGCTACTAAAAAATGGATAAATCACTTATGACCTCAAGTTATGAACTGAATTATTTTCATTATTAGTGACCACTGAGGAAAATCTTTCATAAATGAAGTATGTTGGTTAAACCAATTTTGCTTTTGTTTATTTTCCCCATTCCATGAATGGTACATATGAAAACCTTCTCAGTTGTATTTACAACTGAGTAAGCGAATGATTGGCTAGTTGGTCATTACTCTCAGAATCCTCTCCTCAAGAAAACATAATATCATGTGGAAATTCTGTATGCCTATCTGCTAAAGTTTACAGGCCTTGGTTACTAGTGATAGGTGTTGAAAGCATCATGTTTATCCTGTGAAAAAATTGCAAATGCTCTCTTCATAAAAAGTGTATAGAAGAAGTTCATTATGTGGTGCATATTGAAGCAAACACGTCCTGATAATTTCTGAAAACCTCCAGTCAAGTTAGTGGACTATTCAGGGTAACAATATTGTTATTGATGTGGAAGTATAACTGGACCATGTCTGTCAAAAGATTGTTGGACTACATTGAATAAAGGGCAATGCATTTATGAATTATCTATTTCATGTTTAGTTGTTCAGCAAACTAGTTATATTCACATTGCACAATTTTTTTTTCAAAGTAAATTACTATGTTTTAACTCTCTGGCATTAGGAATGCTACACCTCTCTCTTTATTTCAGCTTTTAAAGCAAGGTGGAAGTTATATCTGAGCGGCTGGCACAGTAAGCAAACGTGTCCATATGGTATGATAGGAAATATTTATCAAGAGGGGGCTGCATGACATTCTCTATCATTTCTTCTATCTTCCTTGAGAAATTTGCATTACTCCACTTGCATGAAATTTAGGTTGCTACTCTACCACGCATTCACTTTATTTTCACTCATATGGGACCATCAGGTACTCATTCTTATATGTAACGAGATACTCATTCATACATACAGAACAGCTCTCAGTACTAAATGCATTTACATATCATTGATGGTGTACAATATCCTTTGTCAGTGGCCTATGATTTTATGCATGCCTTGTTTTGTCTTCTTTTCATTCACCTAGAGGTTTGATATCTAATGGATTGCTGATTGCATACAGCAGAATCAGATGTATCTTACATAAAGAGTGAAAAGATCTTGATTATTACATCAATGAACAGTAATATGGCCCTGATGTAGGAAACCACAATGTTTATATGAAAATTTACTCGTAATGCTCAGGTTCATGGTTTCTTGTGTCCTATTTCCAGCTGCGAAATCTTCTTTGGTCCACATCAAAGCATGATGTATACCTTATGCAAAACTACTCCATAATGCATTGGTCATCATTGCTTAGAAGGAGCAAAGAGGTGCTAAATGTGGCCAAACCAATCACTGCCAGTGTGGTATGTACCTGACCTATCAGCGTTCTTTGACATTTGGTAAGGATTGCTTTTGTTGCATAAATAGTTTAATCATTTTCTTGTAAGCAGAGAAGGCCCAGCATGTTGACGGGGCACCTCTCGAGGGTGCAGATAAGCACAATGGCTGTAAAAGACAATTTATTGGTTGCTGGGGGATTCCAGGGGGAACTCATATGCAAGGTTACCAATAACATAGTACTTTAAAATTATAACTTATATCGTAAGCTCTATAACAGCATTTCATTTATTGGTTGATGTATTTTTCTACATTGGCCAGTTCTTGAGTCAAGCCGAAGTTGCATTTTGCACCAAGGTTACAGCAGAGGAGAATGCTATCACTAACTCTCTGGATATATTCTGTAGCCCAACGTGAGCAACTCAATCCATGTATTCTGTTTGCACAGTGCCCTTGCTTACCCCAGATAATCTCAACAAATGGTCCATTACTTGTCCAGGGGTTCTTTGAGGATCTTAGCTGCCAATAACGATGCCCGAGTTAGAATTTTTGACACTCAGAAATTTGCTTGTCTGAGTAATTTTAACTTCAGTTGGTCTGTAAATGTGAGCACCTCATCAACTTAGTTACTTTATGCATTCAAGCTATTGTATTTGTGATTAGGATTTTTTCCCTGACTTCTTAATGGTTTCGGTTTCTCAGAACACCTCTGTTAGTCCTGATGGTAAATTCCTTGCTGTGCTTGGGGACAGTGAAGATTGCTTGATAGCTGATGCTCAGTCTGGGAAAGTAAGTGACTGATTGTTAGATGTTTTCTTGGCTTTCACTTTTCCACATTGAACTTTCTCTAGAAATGGAACTACTTTTGCCTCTTACTGTCAGAGTTGCTTATTTTGATCCTTTTATCCTGCAATTTAGTTCTAATGAGTGACTTGAAACTGTAGACAATCAGCACCTTAAAGGGGCATCTAGACTACTCCTTTGCTTCAGCCTGGCATCCCGATGGTCGTATCCTTGCCACAGGGAACCAAGACACAACTTGCCGATTGTGGGACATTCGGAACACTTCCCAGTCCATGGCTGTGCTGAAGGGCCGAATGGGAGCTATCAGGGCCCTCAAATTCACATCTGACGGCAGATTCATGGCCATGGCAGAGCCTGCAGACTTTGTCCACATCTTCGACGTGCAATCAGGCTACTCCAGAAGTCAAGAGATCGACCTCTTTGGTGAGATTGCGGGAATTGCCTTCAGTCCTGATACAGAGTCTCTCTTTGCCGGGATAGCAGACAGGACTTATGGCAGCTTGCTAGAGTTCAACAGGAGGCACTGCAACAGATACTTGGATTCGATGATCTAGTCAAGCGAATCCAAGTAAGATGATAGTATCGTTTTTGAGTGTGTGTGTGTATATGTCTATACTGTTCGTAGAAGCAATCTGAAAAGAATTCGACTAGTGCCCCTGAGAATCTTTTGGGGGAGCTAGCGGCACAATCATCTATTGCTGACCAGAAGAGACGAACGGTAGGTTTGAGTGTTTGGTTTTTCATGCGGATTCTGTTGGTCATGTAAATGTCTGCCTGAAAGACTCTCGGCTCCAAGATTTTTCTTTTTGTTCTTCTGGACTGGATTGGATTAAACTTCTAGTAATGCATGTTTTCTTTCTCCTGTATTGTATATCGCACATGATGAACTCTAATCTTATGGCATAGAGATTGAATTCACATGAGGCACTCGATGGCCAGGCTAAGCAGGTAGCTGTTGCCGGAGCAGGAATGTGTCTCTGTCAGGAGGCCGAATGCCGTGTGGTGTTGAATTATATACAACGGATAAATGGAGTGGAAAAATAAGAGGCCCTGATTGTGACCGACCAATAGTTCAATAGCGTGCCGACATCTCTGAGATTGTCATTTCTCTCTAAGTTCAGAGGAGGGTATAAAAAAAAAAGGAAAAATTGATTCAAGTGAAAATTATCACCACTGAATTGCATCCCTAGGCAAAGATGTTAAACGGGTCGATTTAGTCTATAATTAATCAATTAATATCCGTAACTAGCTCAAATTACTTCAAACTGGCTTATAACTACTTTTTTTGGATTGATGGGTAATTACGGATTGAATTCAAGAAAAAGGCACGTGGAACTAGAATTAGCTTGACATATTTTCTATTTGAATCAGCCTAGATAGAACCGTTGCAAAGCCAGCCGGACCACCAAAACCTTCAAATCAATAATTAGATTTTGTCACTTCAACTTTAAAATTAAAAAAATAAAATATTTATTTTAAATAATTTGAAAAAAAAAAAGATAGACGGTTTATTGTTCAAACAAGACCAAACTGTAAATCAACCTAGAACCGTTTAAATAATCTGGAAAACATAAAAAAGAAAACGGTTCATTATTCAAACCGGACCGAACCATAAACTGGCCCGTTTAGGAACATTCATATTTTCTGAATTGTGGCATGTAACCGAATCGACTCATTATTTTTAACGGGTCGAATTATAACCGAATCTAATAATTCCATACTAATTTTGAACTGATTTGTACTGCCTATTTCACATCCCTATCCGTGGCTCGGCTAATTTTAATATCACAGTGCCAGCGGCTTTCCCGCACACCAACAATTGTTGAATTTTCAAGAGAGTGTACCTTCCTCGTCCTTCCCCGAGTCAGAGGATGGCGACTCGACTCGACTAGACTTGACTCTCCTCATGGATAATCTGAAGCTGGCAGTACCATACGAACGGAAGACAGAAGTTCGGGATCCACAATCGAGGTTAAGGAACCAGCTCTTGTTGAATTCTAATTCGATAATATATGATCTAATAATATATTATTGATTGTGTATTTCTATTATCTAATAAGTTGACTCGATTAAGTGATCTAATTAAGTTTATAAAATAGTGTTTAGCAAATAATTTATAAGGTGTATGGATCAATGTACAGAAATCATCGTAAGGTGATTTATGATTTTTATGATGGGTGAAATTGAAAATTAATATATCGAAAGTACTTATGTGCGATTTAGGGTTGTGTTTGTTCCCCGGTACGTACGATAAAATCGACTATTCTATCAGTTGGACGAGACAAAACGATATCCGAAATCTTCTGAGAGGTTTTTCGTGCATTCCTAAAAGATCTGCACCCAATCGATCACACCAATTTTAACTATGGATTCAAGTATGTTTCGATTAATTTTCATAACTTCTCATTAATCTCAATACGTAAGTCTTGGAGTGACTAGGTTACAAAATTTTCAACGGGGTAGTTGCCAGTGGATTCAACTTCTAATTGGGGCAGGCTTTCTCAGTGAAGGCCCAGCAGGCGTCTTTTCCTTTCTACAAGACACGATGGCGTCTCCGAGAGATTTTCAATCAGATAAGGTGGGCCTTTCACCACACCCCCATGAATGCTCCAGAAGGTCGACTCCTGCAGCTTACAAGTACGGTCCCACGTAACGCGGATTCCCATAGCCTGAACTCGAAAGCTCACGGTCTCCTATCCTCATCCTCCTCCTCTCTTGCTTTCTGTGAAGCTTCTGGTCGACAAAATCAGAGACGATATTTGGGGGCGACAATGACATGAAATTGCTTCCTTAAAGGAAGGAAGGAGGAGAGATGATTTTTTTTTTTCCTATTAACTACCAATTCGGCAACTCCTGTACACTATGACTGTTTTTGGATCGATCAAACTTTCTCCAATGAATAAACCTGACGTTAGGATGATTGAGCTTTCGGCCGTAATCAGATGGGGCTAACTCCTAACTTCATCCTGTCTGATTAATTACTGGGTAACTTGTGATCAGAACTACGAATTATAGGGCGGCACACTTCTTCTTTGCTCACTTAACTTAAGTCAGTCGAATCAATTTACAAGTGCCTTCGAATGTGGTTTTTAAAATTGGACCGGATTAGAAATCGGTTAAAGTATGAGTTCAATTGATCGAATCGTATATTTAATAAATAATTATAACAATATATAATTAGGAATTATAAGTTAAAATACCATACACTAAACACCGGTTTATAACTTAATGGTTTCCAATATCCATCATAATATCCTAATTAGTAAAATAAAATTATAAATTTAAGTTTAATAATAATAAAATATAATATAAATATCCATTTCTTATATGGACGTTAGAGTTAAGAAAGTTCTTTTTTAAAAATAATTTTTAACTTATACATTTCATCATTTCATTTAGTTGGATCTGATAGTCAAATAAGAAATCGGTCAGTTTATATTGATCCGGCCATATTTAGATTATACTTGAATTAATCAAGTAAATTGAATCAATGACTATCATGTTTCCATCAAATCAGTCCAATTTCAAAAACCATCCTTTTAATAATTAAAAAAAAATATAACCACGCTGGAAACTTTATTTAGTTATCAAGCGCAAGGCTCGACAATTTTGCAAGGCAGGGACCTTGGAATTGGAAACATCCTCTAGCTACTGGTTGGTTCTCCCGACAAGGCTAAAAATCCAATAGGACATCAAATGGTGAGACGTGGAAAGGTTAATTGAATGACGTTTGAGTGGCTGGCGTTTGTTTGTACCTTCGCCTAATCAAAGTTTCCGAAGCACGGAAGCAGCCCCAACACATCACCCGGCTCATGAATCTCTTACTCCCTAGTTTCTCTGGATACAGAGAAGAACGGCAGGGAGTGAAGAGGGTTCTGAATATCTCGATTTTAGGTTAAGAGCGGCGAATGCATGACTGAATAGGATTCCGATTTCGAGTTTCTTTGTCTGCGCTAGGTTTGCCGTGAATATGCATGCTGTCATGAATGCTCGCGGCTCTGTTAATGGCGCCCGCGCAATGCGACACTGACGTTTTAACATCACGTGCGCATTTCTCGAACCCTACATATGAACGTGCCGATTTTTCGATGTAATTGATGATGATGATGATGATATGGTCAAAGATCTGTTCGACCATTATTTACACATATATAACCGTGACTTGACCGTAAGTGACTGGGTGTGTGTATGCAACCAAAGACCGATGACATGCCCGAAAGAGAACATAATAGCTAAGACGTTTGTTGAACATACTTTGGGATCATGATTAGCATCGAGTTAATTAACACGGGTCCGAGCCGGACTGTGCTACTTATAACGTAAAATTTTCCTTTACGAGGTTTGCGATATGGACGTGCCGAGGTGTTGTGCTGCGTCTCCTTAACGGCCACTCCCGGCCGCGAATGTAGTCGAGATGAATGCACAGTTTCGTACTGATCTGCACATATATATATCATCTCGAGAAAAGTTTTCAGAACTGCAGAATTTGGAATTCTTACAGATTTTACGACCGACTTAATCTGTAAAGGTCTTACGACGTACGACTCGCAGAAGTCGCACGGAAGAATCCCTGGCGCGCATGAGAAATGGTCGGACAATTGGTCCCGCACGAGAGAAGCGCAAGTGCGCTTTGCCACGAAATCATTTTCTCTGCTTTACGATGAGGTATTCAAACAAACCGACAATCTAGCTATTTTGGACACCAGTTTGGAGACAAAACCACACAATTTAATGCCGAGAATCGATCGTGGCACGGGCCACATTGGCCGTTCATTGGAGCCTTCGCACGCACCTGCTAAAAATCTTTGAGGGGGAAAAGGAAGAATTCCATCCCCAACACCCACTGGACTTCCAAGGAGAAAACCGTTGTGGATTTGATACAAGGCCATCACTCGCTTGAGATGGCGTAGATCGAAACTGGCACCTCCTTATTAACATTACTACTGTGTCTGTCAGTCGCAGGCTAGGCACTGCTATTACTCGGTGGAAGTCGTCTGCAGGGGCCGTTGTGCAGGTCCGTGAACTGAAGAGCAGAATGGCGCTGCAATTGAAGGGGTTCTCCTCCGGGACCCCCCCACGTGCCGTGCCATGCCATGTTATCCTCTGCTCCTCCTCCTCTTCCTGCTCTTGTGTATCTCTTCTAAACCTAGAAACAAGCAATTAGAGAGAAAAAAGAGAGAGTGAGAGCAGTTTTCTTGTGGTCATTAAAAATGATGAATCTGGTACTTCACGGGACATTTCAATGTGGCATTCCAATGAGAGCATAATTCATATGCATGCATCAATAAGTTACTATCGATCACTACCACTGGCTTTCTCATTTAAACCTCCGCCAGCCCGAGTTATGGCAATTGTTACATACCAAACTAGCTATAGCTTACTCATATGATACCGATTAGAATACTTCATGAACAAATAGATAATGACCTATTCTCTTCTAACAAGCATCAACAACCAACAAGATCTCGGTCACCGGCCATACTATGAATAAAAAAGTTTAAGACCCCACAAGACCGATTACACCAATACAGCCGAGCTTTCGTCGTCTTAATACATACGTGTTGGAGATGACCATCAACTCCTTTTAGCTGGCTAGCTAGTGATTAGATGCGGGCAGTTTGATCGTTGCATATTTTAAACCGACCCCTTGCGAATGACAAGCAGTCACACGTCGGCTTTACCATATTAAACAAAACCCTAAATCTCCTCAGCCACAAGTACCATCTTATAACCGTAAAGATGCTAGGTGACTAGAGCGACCGACATTTTTAAGTTGCGAGCACTGCAATAACGATAACATTAATTAAGAATGGAAATTTTAGGTCATCTCTTTGGCTCACGTTCGTCTCTGGCTGTTTCCATGGTAGTTCTTGCGCATGTCATCACCACCGCCATATCTGTCCAAGATAACAACCAGTGGACCAACATGGATGCTCTCTTCGCCCATGCTCTCGTACTGAGAAAAGAGTCTTCCTCACACTCCCGAGTCTAACCCCCCGGTTCAAGATCTGGATCAAAACGAATCGCAACATCTCTCGTCATATTAATCACTAATGCATCTATGCCAACTGATCGTACCCGCTTAGAAACCGATGGAGGAAGCTATCACAACCCAATATTGGAAGTGAGGGGGTTGACGGTTGAGTGATCCCCTTCGAGTTTAACCCGACCGTTGATCGGAATGCCTCCTTGACTCTGCGGCTCAATTTCCCAGTGTAATGTTCACGCGTCAGGCCGCATCTCGGATTCTTTAAATTAATCCGAGCGATTTCCTAAACCAACTCTCTCTCGCTCTCTCTCTCTCTCTCGTGTGATTTCCACTAATTGCGTGGAAGCAGTTGTTGCCCTTGGAGGGAGTTCATTGGCAAGATAAGTCGATGGATCAAGTTCAAGATTTGAAACTCTTAATAAGTAATATATGGAATTAATGATGGATCTTAGATGAATTATTATAATGTCATATATTATCTATATAAATATATATATTGGCCCATCCGTGCAATTAAATCAACTAATCATGCAAGAGTGGGTAGCACTTAGGACAGAATATTTTGCTTAGAAAATTTTTGGTTTACAATTACTCTTGTTATACTTTATTAAATTCTTATGATAAATTTCATAATAATAATAAATTATGCTAGAATTAAAAATTTTCAGGTATTTTAATATATATATATATATATTTTTTTGTTCATGAGTTGATAACATTAAATTGTGGGAAAAAAAGGGATGGGAAATTCGCAGGGAATTACCTCACAGCAGCAACGAAGCCGGTGTTTGCCGCGTGCTCGAGCGGGCAGTGGGGGTTCCAGCGTGTGAACGTGCCGGTCGTCCAGTCAACGGTTTCAACAGGGCGGAAATGGGACCTACGACACCTACAACCAACCGCCACCTGTCCGTTTTGGAATTGACAGGTGTCCGTCCGTCCACGAGAATCTCCGCGGACACGCGTCGAGGTCCGAGTGGGCGGAAACGTCAGCAGTGCCGGGAAAAGTCAAGGATCATAATGGGGCTCCTTGACCGAACGGGGCAAAGCAACTGAAAGCGCGTGCTACTGCTGACCTGCATTAATTGTACCGTGACCATCGTCCATTTCCAGAAAAACCAAAACGGGGCAGCCCCGAGGTCGTTTCTCTCCGTGTGTTACGGCGGCGTTCCATTCACCGTCGGATGGCCGAGTTAGAACGTGCGAAGTGGGTTCAGAGTCCCATTGAACAGTCAATACGGGAGATGGAATCGTTCTTCCAATGCCATGCAGACATCCACGACTAGTGAGAGTTGGAATATACGCTAAGGTGGAGGAATAAATGGAGGGATTATAGTGAATAATAATCGGAGAGGTTTTTTTTTTTTTTTTTTCTAATTTGCAATTGCTTCCTAATTTGTAATTAATTAATTCCAGCCATTATTTTGGATATTTTAGTTGGTAGAGCTAATAAATCCGGAGGGGCACACAGGGTAATCTAGTAATTTTGGTCGGAGCTCCACAGGCTCCTTTATAAATAGGAAGCGATGAGATGGGGCTGAATCAGAGCGAAGGTGAGAGAGAGCCTCGTCCACAGAACCATAATCTAAACACTGTGCGGTTGTTCGGATTTTTTCGTTGTGAAGGGAAAAGAGAGAGAAAGAATCTCCGGAGCTGCGCTCCACCCTTCCGATCTCCCCGCTTCTCTGAATCCCTTTCTGTCAATCATCTGTCTTTCGGAGAAAGTTCTGATTTTTCAAGGTTTGTTCGAACAGAAAATTCTTGAAAAGCAAGCTTAGATGAACAGATTTTTTACCCTAGAAAGCCAGGTGTCTTCAGAATCGAGATCCAGGAATTTCAAGAGCCCCCAGGAAAAGAAGTGATTTTCGCCCCTTTTTTATTATTATTTTTACTTCTGTGTTATGTTTGTTTATCTGTAGTTCTTCCTCCCCTCACCGTTTTTGTTCAGTTAAGTCAGCTTGGAGGGCAATTTTTTGGTCCCTCGAGGCTTATCCTTGGTTTTGGCTCCATTTCTTGTAGGAAAAAGGGGTTGAATATTAAAGACCCGTTTTTCTTCGCCTTCATTTTCAATTTTTTGGACCTGTTCCTTAAATTTTGACAGGAAACAGGTCGGGTTTGTGTTCTGTTTTAGCTTCGAGATTTTGTATGGCAGCAGCAATGGATTTTTATAGTACCAGTCTGTATGGAGAGCCAGATCTGTTTGGTGACAATGAGCTGATGGAAGCTCTCAGCCCTTTTATGAAGAGCGCTTCCTTTGAAGAAACCCATTGCTTCCCTTCCTCTCCTTCTTGTCTTCCCTCTACCTTCTGTCAATCTTCTTCACCTTCTTCATCCTCTTCTTCTTACTTCCTCTCTTCTGTTGAATCAGTGAATCCCTCCTTTCAGACCCTTGATAGCTACTCGGCTCCGACGACCTACTCTTTGCCGATCGGGTCTCCGGATCCGGCTCAGTCAACTGGGTCATGTTATTACCCTTATCATTCTCAAATCAAGTTCCAGGGTCCAAGCAATGAGCCGACGCGGCAGGGCGGCTTCCTGGGCCCGAGGCCCGTGGCGATGAAGCAGGTAGGCCAGCCCGGTAAGCCCGCAAAGCTCTACCGAGGAGTGAGGCAGCGGCACTGGGGAAAATGGGTCGGCGAGATCCGGCTGCCCAAGAACCGGACCCGGCTATGGCTCGGGACGTACGACACGGCCGAGGAAGCTGCCCTCGCCTACGATCGCGCCGCGTACAAACTCCGCGGCGACTTGGCCCGCCTCAACTTCCCCAACCTCAAGGCCGCCTCCGCAGGAGCCGCTGATTCCAGGTTTGGTGACCTTCGGCCGCTCCACTCCTCTATCGATGCCAAGCTCGAGGCCGTCTCCCGGAGCCTCGCCGAGAAGGTGAGTGGTGGAGGGAAGAAGGCCTCGAGAAAAGCCGCATCGGTGGAGGAGGAGGAGGACCGCCGCCTGCCATGCAAGGCGGATGACGAGAGGTCCCCATCCCTGGAGAGCGACGGATCAAATGGGTCGCCGCCGATGTCGGAGGTGACGATGTCAGAGCCGCAGTGGGAGTTTGGATCGGAAAACTTCAGGCTGGAGAGATATCCGTCTATCGACTGGGAGGCGTTATAAGTCCACAAAGCGCCAAGCGACGAACATGCACGTATGATGGTAGAGACACCCTAGTGCTGCAAGGGGGTTCAGCTTTTTCTTGGCCTCCTTGAGGTTTTCTTGGCCATGGCGAGCTAGGGTTTTTTGTCTGCTCAGCCATGGGAAATTTGAATTTAGCTTTCATCATGTGTAACTCGGTAGTTCCTTCTCCCTCCTAAAGTAGTATCATGTGATTTAGTTGTTCATTCTGCAGCGTAGTTAGAGGACTAATGAAGTCTTTGTAACTGAAACTTATTTGTGCATGATTTCTCTCTTCTATAAACTCGTGAATCCACCCATGCCTTGATGAGTTCGATAAGCGATCCAGAGAAAGAAAAGAAGAAGCAATCTTCCATGAATCAATCACCAAACCAGGCTTGAGTATCAACAGAATGAAGGTCTGAGATCAACGTTATGAGATGCCAAGATGCAGTGGTTAGTTCATGAGATAAGCATCACTTGCTTAATCATGTGATGCATATTTGCAAATTCTATGGTAAGATGGTGAACTCGAGATCATCTGGACTGTCAATCCAGGGGATCAAGCAGCTTCTGACTAGCTTGATTTCTCCAACATTGATTAAAAAAAAAGCTTGATTTGTTCAACGAAGAAAAACCACCCAGCAGCAAATTGAAGCAACCGGGCAAGAGAGTAGGATGACCATTGAATTTAAATTCAGCAGAGTCATCAGGCCTGATCCATCCATTTGATCAAAACAGATGCCACCAACAAATAATTCTACCATGGTCATCTGACTACAATGATGCCCCCAAGAAGGAGAAGCCTGAAGGTGAATACTGCTTTGCCCGCCCATCCCGTCCCAGTATGCCCCCATGGAAGAAGGCCCATTCCTTGGGAAAATCAATCGATGCGATTGCAGCAGAATTGCTGATGCGGAAGCTTTTCCTCAACTGAATTTCCCGATTTCCATTTTCTTCTTGATTGCCCTTTGACCGTGATATATGAAGGAATCTAGGATCCCTGAGACCGTGAAAACACCTGATACCAAAATGCAAGATACAGCATGTGAAATGAAATCTCAAAACAATCAGTTTGGAAAGGTCATCCAGCTGTCCTATGATTTCTGCGATGTTCGGCGTAGACAGGTTCCTAGAAGGTACCTCCGACTATTGCACAAACATTTGTCAAGAAATGTAAGAATGAAACATGCTCCTCAGTGAAAGTAACCTGCAGCATGTAAAATAGACCGACTAAGAGCCATGGAAAGAGTAAATGTTCACTCACTGGTTTCACAGGGAATGAGCATGGTATGGAAATTGTTTCTTTTTAGGAGCAGGAGTTGGAAGCAACCTTAATTGGAGAGAGGTCATAAAAGAAGAAAACTCCAGGGAGGGCTTGTAACAGCCCACCTTCTGCACCTTTAAAGTGCTCAGTTGCCGAAAACTACAAATGAACGAGAAGTAGGCATCATGAAATGCATAGTAATAATAAGATTCAAACGTTTTTATAGTTCTAAACTAAGTGCACCTGATTTGACTGAATAGTATGACTGCTCACATCCGTATACACTGTAGGTACAACCTACAAAATTAATACCATATTTTATCAGTTCAAAGGCTCATCGACGGGAAAGGGACAAGAAAACAATGCCAAGCTGAGAAAGACATCGAACGTACAAATGCATTCTCCTTTTCATCCAGAATACAGTTTCTAGTTCAGTTCACACAGTCCAACAAAAGTCTAATACACGCTAGAAGGCTCTTCTATCTGATGAATCATCTGCTACCTCAATGTAGAACCTAAAAAGGACCACTCATGGACATCCTGATAATTAGAAAACTGCACCTAAACCTGAGATATCTGGCTCAAGAGCCTCAGTCCATTAATAAGGAAGTTGACCTGGACCTCATTTCTCAAAGTATCTCTTAGTCAAAATCCATGTCCAACAACATCTTGACTTGGTGTTTGAAAGAAGAATCAGACCAACTAAACAAGGGCCTTTTGTCAGAACAAAGACTTTCATTCTTGTGATGCCCTTGTATTTTTGCCTCTTCAATTGTTGATGATTTCAAAGGGAGGTAATCAGGTATTTTAGCAGTCACAAGAACAAGTAATCAAGATACGGGAGCACCAGTATACTAACCTTGACAAAGTACTGATACATTGCAGTAGGTGTTGGCTGGGTACATTGCACTCTGCAAGTGGAGAAAAAAATAGGTTCATCAACTTCTGAAACACAATGAGGCCAAAAAGGGAAAAAATGGTCTGAAACACACTGAGCCAAATGGGGGAGATTAATTCACTTCACCTAATGACAAGAAGAAGAAAACCCTGAAGGAAGACGCTGATCTTACCCATCAAGAGGATTCACGACACCAGGGAAATAGTCTCCAAAAGAGAGCCTGTTGATCTTATGGCTGATCTGTTTCAAGTATCACTGTCAAGATTCTTATCAAATAAAATTGCTGAGGAGATCAATATGGAAGGATAGTTTACCTCCACAAATTTAGGGGAGCAAGAAAATATACCTATTGTCCTTTCCCTTAATCTATAAGAAACTAGTATGGATAACTAATCAATGATCTTTATAGGTTGATCACTGCAATACACAAAATAATGCCTTACATTAAAACTGTCCTTCTGAAAGGTCAACAGATCATGTACATGAACATTTGACTGTTGAAAGCTTTTCCCAGGAGCAAAATGAAAATTTCCAGCAACTTTGTTGACCTCCAAAAATCCATAGATATTACATCCTTCACCTTCTTCATCTTTGATCCTTTGTAGAAAACCCTCTCTCTTGCACTGCATGGGACAATTTTACTGGAAAATTAACAAGATTTTCAATTCAATACAACCTTTTGAAGGTGAGTTCCAAAGGTTATGACACAATCATTCAAAGACCATAGGTTACAAGTCAGAGGACAAATTTTACATAGGCTAAGAAAGAACAAAAGAAAGTCAAGAATAACTTTACTGGATATGTAACAAGGTATAGTTAATCTCAAAGCTACTCACCTGATCAATCAGATCTGGGTTTGAAAGGGCCCAGCCTTTCTTTCTATATGCTTCACGGACTTCTTCACATGAGTTACAACAATGATGATCCGTCTACAGGAATAGAGGAAAACTTTTGTTTACATGAGTCTCAGAATATCCTGTTCTTAATAGCTACAGAAATGTATGAAACCCAATGCAGTAACAACAATACTATCAACACAGCATCTGAACCTCAACTGAGTCCCCTCATAGAAAGAGAACATGAACTGAAACCTAGTTTAAAAGTACATGGCCTCTCCATCAGCGAACTTATAGATAGTCACTTCTACTTGAGAATATGTGAGTTTTTGCAACTGCATCAAAATTATCATCTAAGACAAAAAGGAGTAATTCAATAAACATTCCAAAACAAGAACTTGACCGAGGAAAGTACTTGTAACTATGCAGAGAAAACTTATATGCATCATTTCAACAATTTCTCTTCAGAAAACAAAGAGTGAGCTAGTGCGATACCGTGGCAAACTGTAAAATTAGCAAGAGATGGCATCCTCTCCAAAACATATAGTATGAATCTGAATGACAGAATCGCCCTTTACATTTATAATCAAGGACATATATTCATCAAATTAGCCAGCAAAAGCTTGGCTCAGACTATTGCCTAAGTAAGATGCTTTCTAAAGTTGGATGAGCAAACACCTAAACATGATATTCCTCTCTATCTTCCAAATCCCTCAACTTTTCTGCTGCTGTTACGAGCAGTTTTTCTTTAGTTGTCTGTCCCCTTCATTCTAAGGTCATGTCAGGCATTCTTGTGCATCATGATATAACTAATATCACATGAGGCCCATTCTATCCAGGCTAAAGAATCAGACTGTCAAAATTATAGAAAAAAGGATTGAACATGGAGCCTATCTTGGCTTCAAGTTATAACAGAGCAGGAAGCATTACAGTTTCAGCACTGTAGCAGGAACTGCAGTATGTCTCATTGTGCTCAAGCCTACCTCCATGTCTCTGCAAAGGCTTTTCGATCTGTTTCAATTGGAAATTGAGCATGAAGATTAGATTAGGGAACTCACATCACACGGAGCAGAATAGATGTCCTGGAATCAGAATAACCATGTTAGTCAAGAAAATGAACTCTATACATAGTTCAGCTATAATAGATGTCACTAAAAGTAATTCACAGCATGTGCCCTAAAGACTCTACTTGTTCTGCAATATACAAGGACCTCAAGCTTTTTTATACAACTAAGAGAAATGAGAAAGAAAATTGGAAGAGAGGGGAAAGGAAGACTGTTTAACACAAAACAATATAGTACTCTGCATTCCATCAAGAAAGTAGGATCGATCAAGGATGTTATATACATTATAAATTTATTGAAGTCAAGATGGTTTCAACATCACGTCAAATTTTCAAATGAATGCCCTGTATTCAGGAAACTAACCTTTGGAGCACCTATTCCATCTGGCCTAGCTTCTATCACATTGCCATTGGAATCTAATCTTCTCTTGATGATGTCGTGTTTCTGCAAAAGATTCAGAGTATTAACCCAATGTCACCTCAACATTTCTAGCAGATGACAAACATAAAAAAGAACTTGAAGTAATTACTTAAGGAAGATGCAATACATCATACTCATTTGGAATGTCTACCATATGATAATGACAAACTTTATTTCACATTCACCTACACGAAGGTAAGATGAGAATGTCTCCGCAGAAAATCGAACTCACCACATCCAGGTGTTGCTCCCCACTGATGTCCATTGCATCAAGACTGAGAATAGAACATGGCAGAGCAGGAAATGTGACATCAAACTGCACATTAAGGTTTCAAGTTGGAGTTCCATCTTGGCAGAAAAATGTATCTCAACTCATACACAATATCTCATAAATAAGCTCTATTTATTTTAAACTGAAGGCAATGGTTACTATCCGCATGAGCAAAACCAAGAACCACAGATTTACATGAGAGAGTGATTTAACTTGCTTCAAGTGAACACATAAGGGTTTGAGCATTGTCAGAAGTTAACAGAAACATTTTTCAACATGCTTTACTGTGGAGTAGGCTTAAAATGTAGATCGGAGAACTTATTCCTTCAACATCAAAACACTAATATTTGACGAAATATGTTATGCTTAAAGAAGAAGAATTGGATGAAAATTACATGGATCCTTAAATGTTCTCCCCTCGAAGTATCCACTACTAGCTTTGTTTCAGTTACCGCGTGTAGATATAATCCTGCAGGCACATGAAAGCAAGAGACATCTTTTCTTAAGAAAACAGGAGATAACAGAATAAATACCCACAAGCAAGCAAGGATTTCAAAAGGGAAAAGAATCAATAAGTACTTAAATAGTGATGAGGCAATCTATCAAAATGAGAATTTTAAGAAGAGATTGTTATACATGTTTTTGCCTCAAATGAAAATCCTACTTGGCATTAAATCGACCTGAACAATGCACAAAGAAACAAATTAAACTCAAGCATCATATTAGTTTAGCAGCCTGAGCATAAGCCATAACCAGACATCTGCTCCTTGTCTGA
Source organism: Sonneratia alba (assembly GCA_900174645.1). Classification (NCBI taxonomy): domain Eukaryota; kingdom Viridiplantae; phylum Streptophyta; class Magnoliopsida; order Myrtales; family Lythraceae; genus Sonneratia; species Sonneratia alba. The sequence goes on along the minus strand of FWPY01000002.1, from coordinate 5,527,684 downwards.
CAACCCACTGCAGTAAAAGTCCACCACCGACAAGTATAATCTCCATTTCTCTGCCGAAATTACTGTCTCACACTGAGAAATAAAAAATGGCAAAGTCCAACGGCATCCAAAACTCCCCTAGATATTCCAATTGTACAAATGCATATCTAGCAAAACTGATGTCGGGAAACACAAAATGCCAGCCGTTGGAGCTCAATTCGACCCCGAAAATGTCATTACCATGAACCAACGACGAACCGCCCAAAAGTCAATATTTTTTAATATTTAATCAATGTGCATGAGACAAGAAAAGTGGGGAAAACGAAATTGAGCGATCGTGAAGCATATAATTCCAAGTAAACTGCAAAAGATCAGAAACATGCGAACAGAAGGCATAGGAACGGGTACAAATGAAGACTTACGGAGCTCAGAGATGAAGAGGAGGACCATGACGACGGAGGAGACGAGGGTGATGACGCCGCCGGAGAGTGTGCGTCTGTAGAAATCCTCATTGATCTTAGGGTACGCATCGAGGTTCCTCAGCTTGCTGATCAACCCGTCCATTATTGTCAACCACCCCCAATGAAGCAATCAATCAGCTCCGTTCACCCCCCCTCCCCCAATAATCCAACACAGAGCAAAGGGATGGATTGAAAGATGAATATGATGATCTGAGTCAGGGATTGGGAGAGGAATCTAAAGATTCATTGGAATTTTAAGGCCGGAATCTCCGACGTCCCCCCGCCGTTTGAATCTCCGTTGATCTATTCCTCCTCCCCGTAGGCTTTTTATCTCTTATTTAATCTTTTATGATTTATCGGTTGAAAATTGCAGACTGATCTTTGTAAACTAATTTAGGAAAACTACATTATGCCCCCTGAATTTTTCCCCTTATACCAATTTGCCCCCTAAAGTCAGCCAGTTGCCAATTTTACGCTGCTTAATGGAAGGTTCAGACTACGCCATGAAATGATCGCATCCATGCATACAGCATAAAGGTAGACGGGTTAACATTCAGCACATCGATTAAGCCCGTTTATGAAATGTATTTAGACTGCTATATGGAAGTGTATATTTCTTTTAAATTATATTGAGGGGTTGGAATTGTGCTGATATATGTGTCATGGATTACTATTTTCAAGCTCCTGAGAGTGATTTGTTGCCATGTTATTTATAATATATGATTACCATCGTGTCATGAAAATGTCATTTTAGATAATCATATTGAATCTGTGCCAATCCAATACTAAAAAGTCATACTTGTGTTTGGATTCTAATCCCTTGTTTAGAACTTTATGATACAGAGATCTATGCAATGAACATGTAATGCTTTGGCCGCAGGAGCTGCAGATTGTCTATAGTTCCGTGAAGGGAGAAAAAAGGGTCATACATTTCCTTGGCCGTAACAGTAGAGACAGTCGGCTGAGGACTGCCAATATGAGTTCGAATCCACAGAACAAAATTTCCTACCATCGGACTAGACATTCCTATTTGACTCCGATTTACGCTCCGGCCCCACTGGGTCCTCTACAATTTTGTTTTGATGAGACATGTGTCCTGTAATACGATTTGTATTCAATGGCGATTCCGGGTTGTTTGGCAGCTCTGGCGGAGCACACTAGTACCTTGGGCTAATGTACCTGCTGTAATTTTGCAGATAAAGGCAATATTGTCCGAGCACTGTTCACTAGAATGACCCCGGTTTCATCATGGCAGGGACGCTGATAGTCGGCAGAAAGGAGACATCAACCTTTGAGTTCCCGCTTTTTCAGCTTTCCTTGATCTCTTCAGGCAACCTGGAATTTGATCCTCTTGGCACCATTAGCACGGCAGCTGTGCTATCTTCCGTCAGCTACTCCACTGTCCCTGAAATGCAATGAGGCCATTCCTCCTCCTCTGTACAAAAATCTGTGTCTCGGACTTGGGTTGTGGTCGTCAAACTTGATGTCATCTTCATGGGATCCTGTGGAGTTCCTAATAACCAGGTGATCCACTTGGAACACCGAGTTCTCGGGCTACATGAAAACTATGGAGATGCCCATGAGGGCGCCTATCACGATCAGGATGATCGCAACAAGCAAGAAGACGCACAGGAAGCACTTGCGGCAGCCCGACCTCTCGCTACTAGAAGGCGTGCGGTTCTTGTGCAGTTCAGCGATCCGGGCATTGTGGGCCGGTGGGACCCAATAGATCTGGTCCTTGGGAATCTGGACGACATAGGTGCCGGAGGGGAAGGAGAAGTGGGTTGCATCTTGGTGGACCGGCTCAGCAGGTGGGTTGACAGCAGAATCTGGGCCAGAGATGGTACAGCCTGGGTCGGGATGCTGGGGACTATCGGCAGGAGAGACCATGGTCCGCTCCACCACGGGATGATGGGGAGCGGCGAGGAAGGGAGATGAAGGGGAATTTACTGCACGACCGAGATGCAGCTTTCATGTGGCTGTTGCGGTGGTGGTGGCAGCAGTGCCATGGGAAGAATTTTCGTATTGGGGTAAATTGATCAGTTCTTGATTGAAAGAAAGGTTTCAAATCAGTGAGGCTATTATTGGAGAGCATTTTACTTTTGTGCATTTGAAAGAGTTCAACGGTTCATAAGCGATTCCTGTGTCCATGTTTATCGCACTGTTTCTATTTGAGGTAGCTACAAAAATATCCACTAATTGATCTCTTGCGTAAGGGAAATTCAACTAATCGCTGATCCGCTAGACTTTAATTTTGAGGGTCTTTTGCCCCATTTTATCGATTGATCCATATGTGCTTGCCTGCGAATTTTAGATCTTATTATTGATTACCCAGAATCCTAAAATTAATAGACTGCAACAACAGCCTGATGTAGCTTGTTGGAAGCCTCTCGAGAGCATCATGAGATCATTTTGCCGATGTCTCCTAGATCATGAGGCTGTCTGGTTCTGGATGTTCCATAAGGAACCATCTCGAGAAAACTCTTATCTGTGATGTCAAGACGATAAAGAGCTGTGGAATCCCCCGGGGACAACCGCCAGAGAGGCTTAAAGGGATTCATCCATGATATCAAGGTTGGCTGCAGGTACCTCCAGTTCCTTCCCAAGATTCGGGAAGTCAGCTTGTTGTCAACTGGGAGACAAGGAAGTTCAAGCTAGGCATTTGTTGGAGCTTGGTTCTCTGAAGAAGATGTGGTTTATATGTTTAGGAAGGTGCCTCTTGCTATTATGGTTCAGGAGAAGAAACCGAGGAGGCACCGAGAGTTTTGCTCGAGACTGGGGAGGCCAATAGAGCCTACTACCGGGCACTGAGTGTAGGCTGAAGCCAAGGCTACAACATGTCCCGAGGGATCCTAGAGCGAGAGTAAGAACTTATTTCGGAAAAATGCCCAATCCGGCCACCATTGGTAAGATTTCAGATGAGGTATTTCTGAACAGGTATACAGCTGTAACAGCTCCATATTTAGGCGCAGCAGTGGAAGGTGCATACTTATGCAGCTGTTAGTGTCTCATTGAATACTGATTGGTATAGCTCACGGCTAGCTTCTTATGCATTGCCCATTTAGGGGGGAAGAAACGTGTTCTTGGCAGTGATGTGCTCCGTTGTCTCTATTAGACATGTTTTTGCCAAGATGGTTGGCAGAAGCCTAACTTACATGTGAATCGAGCTTTGTGGGCCACCGCAGCAAGTTCCCGAGCGCGTCACTCTCTTAAAATGTCATCGTCCTCAGATTGCTCAGTTTATCCTTCAAAACCTGCAGTTTCCCAGTTTTCTTCTCATCACATGGGAAGGATTCCCTTTCACGCCCATTTTCGTGTGTGCTCGATGCGATCAGGCTGAGGTACTACTATTCATTTACTCCACTCCCTTCACAAAAGCTCTTTGCCGAAATTTGAAAATGATGGGAGCAAGTGGAGGATATGATTGGGATGATGGAGCCAGACCCGTGAGGTCCTTTCTTTTACCATTTTGACAACCATTACTTTCAATCTTTTATTCGACGAGTTAGGCCAAAGCAACAGAATTAGGATAAAAGCTAAGAAAGAAGCCTCTCGTGACTCTTTTCCTATTATGCTCACTACTACTTGGTATACATAATCCTAATGATTCCTAACTAATTTATGTTCAACTCAGTTGGGCCAATCAGCGTTGAAACAATATTGAATTTTTTTAATTCGTGAAACTCCAAAAACTTACCGACAGGCTGAACCACCTCGTCCAAACTGTTTTGGTTCTTGTGATCCCTTTTCAAAAGAAGCAAAAAGGAGTGTAACTATGTAAGTAATAAAAGTCCACAAGAGGGAGAGAGTGCAAAAGAGAAATTAGGAAAAGCTGTCTCCCCTTCCCTCCTCTACTTCAGAAACCATCAGAAGCTCCCTGCAGAAGCTCAGGAGAACACAATGAAAGGAAAAGAGGCCGCGAGATCAGCCCCGGCTGCGGATCTTCTAGTATGTTTCCCTTCTCGGGCATACCTTGCTCTTAGGCCAAAGCCCATCTGCAGCCCCGGGATGCCGCCGGATACCGGAAGCTGCCGCCGCATGGAACAGCGTCCACACCTCAAGAGATCCGTTACTCGGGGCGGCCAGGCGAGCCCTCTCTTCTGGGCCAAGCCCAAGCAGATGGGATCGGAGATAGCTGAGCCCACTTCTCCGAAGGTGACCTGCTCGGGGCAGATCAAGGTCCGGCCTAGAACCCGGCCTTGCAAGAGCTGGCAGTCCGTGATGGAAGAGATAGAGAGAATGCACAGCAGCCGGAAGCACAAGAGACGTACTTGGTTCGGGTCCCTCAGCGTGTTCAAGAGGGATGTAATGCAGTTCCTAACGTGTTTGCAGAGCATAAGGTTCGATTTCCAGTGCTTCGGGACCTTTCCCGAATCAGAGGCTGCCACAGACAATGAAGACGGAGACGAGAAGTATCGAGAAGGCGCTGCAGAAGCAAAGTATGATGACAGCGCTTCGAGGACTATGTTCTCGAAATGGTTCATGGTCCTGCAAGAGAATCAAAACTACGAATTCTACAAAAGTGACAGAACAGTTGGTGGGAAGTCATGTGATGATGCTCCAGTCGCTCCTCCGCCAAATGCACTCCTGCTAATGCGGTGCCGGTCCGCTCCAGTGAAGAGATGGTCTACTTTAGCAGGAAATGAAGGGGGGAGAGAATGCCACAACAGCCAAGATCGAGAGCCAGCAGATTCGGATGGGTTTACAGGACAAGTGAGAGGGAAGAAGTTGGGATTGCTGATGAATGAAGAGGATGAGCAGAGAAGGAAGAGGGAAGCTGGCAATCTAGCCGCTTCACCTGATGACATTGCAACCGAGAGACAGACCGTCTCCGGCACGGGACCGAGAGACCCCTTCGCTAGGAGTAGAAGTTGGAAGACGTGACTGGTACACAGTTCCCAATTCGAGTACACTTTCGCTGCAAGTTAATTTTTCAGCTGTCGTCTGAGCATTTCGATTCACGTCCGGGTGCCGACTCGATCGGATTTCTTCAACAGTTACAGTCAAGCTTGTGTGGTTGCTCCAGAGTGCTTTTTCTCCAAATGGTTATGTAAGACTACTGCACAGATGTACAGCTCCAGTACTTTCCAGTCGCCATGTTCAGGAGATTCGTTACGTGTTTAAGGCCTTCCCTACGATTGAAGACTTAATATACATATATATGTCTGTGTGTATGTATAGTTTATCAACTATAAAAGAGGCTCGTAAGCCCCAATGAGATAAAAAAATATATAAATGATGTTAAAAAGACATGAAAAATGTTGTTGTTGAGTGGGTGATTCCGCTGTATTAAAATTTTGAATTTGTTCTTTATTCATTAAGTTAAAAGAAGCACAGGTGATGTTGATGGCGGGTGGGGAGCAGAAATCCTGAATTTCCTCCTCCCTTTCTTTTTACCGTTGAATGAATCAATCAAAGGGATAAGTGATAATTAATTATTACTAGTTAGTTAATAACTTTATGACTTGTGGACTAGCGGATGGATGGATGGATCCAAGAATTTTCCTTTGGGGCACTTGCGTCGAGGTATCTGGAAAAAAACATATATATACATATATATATATATAATTGCTGCGTGGGGGACAATCTATCCCTCTTACCTTAATGATGATCATACCATGATAATGTCTATTCATCATTGATACCTTGCTTGTTTCGTTGAATTAGGCCAAGCCGGGACCGATTCATGGATATGGCGGGCTTTGGACTCGGACAAAAACCATACGTTTGTGTATAAATTCCACTCGATCTAAAGCTGTTCTGTTCATTCCATCTCCTTCGACTACACATGCCTCGAAGCGAGAGATCCCTGCCATCACCCTCATGCAGAGGAAAGCCAAAAATTAGCAGGCACTGTTTCTTATACCAAAAGGAAAGCCTCCATTCCTCTATATTATTTTTTTTCTTGGGTGTGTGCGGGGGCTAGGCAGCCGAAACAATATGAAATACAATCATCATAGGCAAGATCGATATGACGGTTCGACACAGCCCATAATCAGCAGACTTCAGTGACCTAACTTCACATCTCATGTTATGTGGAACGGACCATCGCAGGGTATTAGTAAGATCGTAGCTGGTTATGAAAGAGTTCAACGAACAAAATCAGATCGCTATGAACTGTATGACATCTGCAGGGAAAACCTTTTCGGAAGTAGGTCGGTGTCGGCTTTCAAATTGTTGTCTACCATTTACCAACGCAAATGCATTTATTTCAGCAGTCAGGATCTCCAGGAAAAGCCGTTGCAGATAGCCTTTATTTCCTGGTGAGTATGTCACGATATCAATGCCGGCTCTTGGCCTTCAATCTTCGTCGAATCCATCTTTTGCACCTCCCTGTCTGTGAATACCACATAGAGAATAGGTAAATTAGCTGAATGAAACAAGGGTTGGGTCTGACGTAATGCTTCGTACATTTTGGTGATGGTCCAAGCGGGAATATTTTTCAGAGTGATCCAGCAGTTCGCAGGAGCAGTTCTTATAAATTAATATTTGAAGTTTTGAAATAACTCAAGAAATGCTCGAAACGTACTGATTCAGCCAAATGCATAAGGATCCTCTGCATATGGATTTAATGAGCCCTCGGTAAACAAATCGCCTATATTTGATGCACGGGGGCGGGCAACTGGCTTAACAACCTGCAGAAAGTACCACTAAGCATGATGAAGTCTTCAAATACCTAATAGATACCCATAAGCCTGGTTGGATTCCACTACTCATACATGAGGTGACTCAGTAAACTACCCCACCCACTCAAATCTCTTTGAATTATAAGAAAGTACTGTATTTACTTGATCATGAGATCTAACTGCTAATCTTTCTTTGTAGTACTGCTGCAATCATTTGTTTCAAAATGTCTCAGCCTTGGAGATTTTTCATGAGGTAACAAACATTGCATCATTTTTAAAAGATTCTCTAGGATGAAGGCTTCTGCAACAAAATGAAGATTCCTTTTGTTCTGTTAGTTTATTCTAGCAAGGAAGCAGCATGACCAAGGATGTCAAGGTTAATAGAACTGCTTTCCATTTTGACAAGGGCCTCAGAATTTCAGCTGGGGATCTCAGTAAATCATGAAAGAGTTGCCACCAGATGTTGGTCTAACAAAAGGAGGGCAATATGAGGACAATATTCATAGAACTATGAGAGAAACATGAATGTTCAACAAACTGATTTGTTGTGGACTTTACCTTGTCATCCTTTGGAGTGCCAATTGCTGGCGATAGCATGTTCTTATGTTTCCTTGGATCCTGTCAAAACAGATGCTATAAGACATTGGACTAAAAAGCCTAGTTGAAGAATACTTGCAGTATGGCTAACAGATGCAATGACAAAGAATCTATTAGTTTCTAGGTGACCAGTTGCTTGCCTCGAACATCACTGTGCTTTTCGTCCTTCTTCTTTTCGTAATTGTTCTTCCGTTTGACATTTCAACTTCATATTCATGTCGTGTAACCCGCTAATTTGCAGAAGCATATATTCAAGAACAAGGAGAACAGTAAATACATGTGTTAAAGAAGGACAACAAAAACTCATCCAGATAAAGGACAGCACAACAATTCATTAATTAATTGGCTGATTAATAGTCAAAAGGTTGCTTTATATCTGACCTTGACTAATGAAAATAATGGCAGGAAACAGACATACCAATACACTCATAAGTCACTTGAATGGACAAAGCAGTTTGAAAATTCCATTCTTTTCTAATTAATTCTTTTTTAGTAGAAGGGGCTTACTTTCTTGCCATGCTTAGGAACACTAGCTACATTTGCTGTATTGGCATTTTGTACTTTCCTCAGCAATTTTGACACTGGTGTTTGAGCTGCTTCTGGGAGAGGTGAATCCTGTAAGCCAAGATATGACGTTGACACGTCAAGTAACTTTGCTCTTCACTTATCCCTCAAACGGAAAAAAAAAAAAAAACCTTTGCTCTTCAATAGGAAATAAATGAGGAAGTTTGATTTATATTGTCTATATCACCTGCTCCTCATCTTCATCACTTTCCCTCCTCAGGCTATGCTTTCTACTTCTGCCACCGTCAGGATTTCTCATTTTTATAGATGAGACAGAGTATTCCTTTTTTACAAGTGAAAGAATGAAGCTACATCATCACATGTATTAAGTACTTCTCACCAGATTGATCCACATATTGATTAGCTTTAAAGCCATCCAAATAACACTATTCAAGAAAATAGTAAGGAGACTACTTTTCTGGGAACAGTAGAAAATTCACGAAAGATACCTTTCTCAAGTGGATTTCTTGGTCCTCCTGTGGCTTGTCACCCATTACTCTCCACTGTAATTGCAGCAAAGCCCTTTGTCTGTCTTCCTGTGAACATTATAAAGTGTAGGAGGTATAACAAGTAAACTCCAATGGATTACTTGAGATATAGCACATACTCTGGACTTCTGAAGATTCAGCTCCTCTTGGAGTTTCCTACATTCATCATCATGCTGACACCTGATAGCCTTCAACTGAGCTTCATGTTCATTCCTGAGCAATGTTGTTATCTACAAAGACAGTAAGCTGGAATGAACTTCAGCATGGAACTGAAGTTTTATCTTGAGAAAGCTATGCACCTCTTTCAGCTCATTTTCAGCTTGCAGTTGGGCAAGTTTCAGCTCTTCACTATGTTTATTCTTAAGGATAGACTCCTTCTGGTTATTCTCCAGCTCGATTTGATGAACCTATATGTGGACATGATGAAGGAGAGCACAGTGAGAAGATTTGAAATGAATGCAATGTATCAGGGATCCCCCCAAGTACAAACTTACTCAGCAATTACATGGAAAGGATGAAATTGGCTTTAAGCATGATGTTCATAATTCTCATAATTAATGATTTACCAAACTTAGCTACAGATCAAAACTGAAGTAGGATCAACTCTGTTCAAACACACCAACCAAGCACTACCAAAGACCAATTCTCATTGACCGGGTTGCCAAATCAAAGATAAGCCGAACAGGTAAGCTGACTTTGCAGCTGAAGTAGATCCAAATTCATGAACTACCATGTATTCAAAAACAGAACTGAAAAACCAAAATTCGAGCTTGCATCAGTTTCTGATGTGTACCTGAGCAGCATGTTCCTCCTGCACATGTATCAAGTTCTGTTTAGATTCTTCCCTGCATTCTGCTAGTTGCTCTTCATACTTCCTTTCCATTTCTACAAGAATTTTGTCCATCTGAAAATGTGAGAAAACTTTGTGAATGTTTGACAATGACGTGATTTCCATTCCCTCCTCTTCTTGACTGGCAGTTGACAGTAAAGTGAACAGATGACAAAGTGACAGACCTTTTCTTTTTCTTGATTGACGATCTCCTGCTTCTCCACCTCATATTTTCTTCGGATATCATTAATGGCCTAACAAAACTATTTTCAGCTTGAAAAAAACTTTCTCAAGAATAATCTGATTAAAATATATGGAAAAGGAAGAGGCTACCACCTGGTCATTCCTCTGACACAATTCTTTCAAATGTCTTGACAACTCAATCTGTTTGCTCTCAAGCATAACATCATACTGTTTTCCCAATTCAGCAAGTTTTCTTTCAGCTGCAGTCAGCAGTCCTCGATTCTGCAGTAGCATAAATAATAATGGTGAAGGAAATAACCCAGAGTGACATATCGTGAGCTCATTTAGTTAGATAGACGTAAGAACCTCTGAAATTTGATCTTCCAACTTCTTCTCTCTGTCCCTGTGTTGCAGAATAAGCTGCTCCTTCTCCTCTAAAATACTATGAAGCTGGTTGACTTTTTCCCCCAACATGTCTTCCTGCTGCTTGCGTTTCTCGTTCTCCATTTGAAGAGTTTCTATATGTTCAATTTTTCTATGAACTTCTGCCAGGAACTTTTCAGTATTGTCTTTGTTCTGTGTCTGTAGAGTCGAAACCTTGAGCAGCAAATCTTTCTGTAAGGAGTATGATAGCAGATTTAATTTTGGAAATAAACATGTGACAGTGATGTCCATAATCAGCAGAGTAAAGATCTCAAACCATCTTGCTTTCAGAAGATCTCGCTGTTTCTGATATGGAGGTTATGTTCTCTTCCAGGTTAGCAACCAATGATTCAGCCTCCATCTTCTTGGAAACTACGTTTTTCACTTCAGTCTCCAACAACTGGATTCTCCCTCCTGCTACACGGTTTTCCTCATAAAGCTGTGCCACAGAAGACTCATGGACTTTCTTCAGCTCTATCACCTTATCATTTAAATCCTTATTTGCAAGATGTAAAACATCATTCTCTGCTCTCATGCAGAAGATCTTTTCTAGCAGTTGGTCATACCTTTTCTGAGCAAGTTTAACTGTGAAATCCATTTTCTCCTCAGCTAACTTCAAGCTAGATTCATGCATTGAGTTTAACTGACCAAACTTGTCCAAGAAAGCCAAGCTTTGTACATTCAATGCAGCCAACTGCTCGGTTAACCCATGAACAACATCTTCTAAAGTCTTGGTTTCCTGGATTGATGAAGCCAATTTACTTACAAGCTCATCTTTGCTCAACTCAAGGTCATTTTTTTCTTTTTCTAATTTTTGTTGACTGTTCATCAAGCATTTAATTTCATCGTCTTTCATCTCTAATTGAGAATGCATCACTCCCATCTGAGAATTCATGCTCTCCATGGCGAACTTGTTAGCTTCTAAACTTGCACCATTCTTTTTTATTATGGAATCTGCAATCACGTTTTATATTAAGAAATATTGTGAAAAACACAAATGCCAAACCCTTGGAGTAATTTAGTGAAATAACATCCATTTTTTAGAAGAAAATTGCACTGAAGTATATTGAAAGATGAACCAAACTTATGCTAAATTAAATTTGGTGGACAAGAACTATGAACCTTTTTCCTCTATGATACTGGACATCCTGTTCTGTTCGTCTCTGTAGAAGTTTTCCCTTCCTTCTTTCTGAGCTTTTAGTTCCTTCATTTCCTTATCACCTGCAGTTAGACAGGAAGTTGTACAAGCTCTCTTCTTTGAGCAACAAATAACTGTCTCTAATCAGCTCAGCTTAAAAAAAAGGGTCTTTAATCCATGAGAGTGATATCAAGATGTAATGTGCTTAGATCTTTCCAAGAAAAGGGCGTTAATGTATCAAAGACAACTCTTCTGATATAGGATTGATGAAAATATAGAAAAGAAACAGACTGCAAAAACGTACAAATTCTTATTGTTTCTTCAGCCGACTCCAACTTAAGGGAGAGTTCATTTCTCTGCTGATTTAGACTATCAAGAGCAGCTGAACTTGCAGAAAGCTTGTCTTCTAAAAACTCCTTATCCTTCTCAGCTGTTTAGTAACTTCAAATGCTAAGCAAAATCAATGGAAGAATGTAAAGAAATTCATAGTAATTTTATGCAATAAGACAATATACCATCCTGGACCTGTCCAGCTAATATTTGCAAAGTTTCAGAAAGCTGTTTGCAGAATGCTTTCGTTGAAGAAAATTTCGACTCCAAACCTTTCCAGAGCTTCTCATCCTCCTTCTGTTTCACCTTGAGCTTAGCATTTTCATTAAAAGCATTCTGCAATTTTTCCTCCAGTTTGTGGACAAGCTCCATCGATTTCTTCAGTTTAGTATTCTGGAATATTGTCAAATTGATCGTTTAGAGAATCATACACGTTTTAGACTTTTATTAGTATCTTGTCCTTTCTGAACAGAACAGAATTGATAACTGCAACAAAAATTAACCTCGACAGAAAGAGGTGCCAGAATTTCTTATTTGATTACATGAATGGCAGATGGCAGATAAAGGTTGGCACTTCCATATCTTTTAACTGAAAAAGGTATGCACATGTTATTCGCTTTATAGAAAGTTGGTTTAGATACTTTCAAAATGAAAAAGGTATGCAGTTATTCGCTTTTCTTCATTCAATTTGGCTTCCTTCAAATGTTTACTATTCTCTCATATCGTTATCATTGCACCATACTAGCATATAGTAAATTCAGAAAACCATTTTGCGCTTATCAGAATTGATCGGAGCTACACATGGATGTGTGGAAAAGACAAAAATGCTAAGAGAAGAAGAAATAGTGCAATGGAGTTCTCGTACCGCCATATCCAGATCAGTCTTAATCGAAGCTTGCTCTTTCACCATCTTCTCTGGCAGCGAACACATAAACCAGGGTAAATTGCCTAAGAATAGAAAAGAAAGTAAGAGAAAGTAAGCGCATTCGCCGGATCAAACCTGCCGTGATCTTCAAATTCGCAAAACTTCCCATCGCGAGTGAATCTGAGGCGGCGCGAGAAGAGAAGGAGAAGGTCTTCCCGACGCCCGAGAACGATCCTGACAGGGACTTGAACTGGTCCAAACTCTTCATGCTCGGAAATCCATGCTTCTGCATCCTCGAATCCGAAAGTGGAGACTTCAAAACCCTAGAAGGATACACTGAGCAGAGAAGATCGGAGATGGACGAGCTTAGCTATGAACTGTCAAGCCGCTCCGCTGGAAGTTGACGACATGATGTGAGGAAATTGAGGCGCCAAACGGAATTCCCGCCCTGTTTATATATGTGAAGCTAAAGATGTTAGACGTGCCGGGCTGATCCAGAACCGGCCCAGCCCGTAAAATCGCTCTTATTAGGTTGATGGGTACATGTCAAGTTAGAAATATAGGCTTATTAAACAATACCGTCCCATATTATTATCCTGTTAAACTGGCCTAGAACCTTTACAAACCGGCCCAGACCGCTAAAATTCTGCAAAATAATGATCGATTTTGTTAAATCAATTTAATCTTTTTAAAAAAAATAAAAAAACACTTATTTAAAATAATTTTTCAAATTTTAAAAAAGATAAACAGTTTATGGGTTAAACTAGCCCAAAATGTGAATCGACTTGCTTATAAACAGTTATGAACTGACTCATATATGTTTGAATCATAACCTGTAACTGAACTAACTCATTATGCAAATTGGTCGAATCATAACTAGGCCAAATAGTTATAAATCCATTTTGAACCAGCCTAAAACTAGTTCGAACCACTATTTTAACAATACTATGTGAAACTGCTCAACAGTATATGAACTTTCCCTTTTCTTATGGGCTAAATTATGCAAATTCAAATTTATTTTTCTTTTTGGAAAATTGCTTCAAAAGTTATTTCCTCAAAGTAGTTCTCTCGGATTTAAAGGAGGCCGGCAAGTCACCCCGTCATAGGGTGTCTGGACTTCTGCGCTTTGGGACAAGAGGAGTTTCTTGATCTCCAAGCAAGTAATGGGTCTAGAAAAAGAGGTAGCATCCACCTCCGATAAGGCGGTAGTACAGTTGTCATTGGTCCTGACTGACTCTACAATTCAAGAGCCGAAGCCCTTCCTCGAGTTTGGGGATCTCCTGATAATCAAGGTTCAGACTACGGTCAGGAGTCATCAATGGAGTTAATTGTGAGGGCACGTTGGAGCCCCAACAATGGGCTGGGAGATTGACCTTAACGTGACAAAGATTTGAATGGACGTGTAAGCCCAGTCTCCAATGGATAAGACTATTTTTCCTACGTGGGCTCGGTAACCGCCGAGGGGTCTCGTCCCTTCTGTGGCTGGGGAGCTTTTCGTGCCAAGCATGAGCTCCCTCCTTGCTTGCGGACGTAGGGGTGAACAGGCTCGGTGTCACATTCTGAAGAAGTGCCATGAACTTGAAGGCTCAGACATTGACACCTCTTCATTGGATCAAACACAGTCACCGATTCGTTAATGCCATGTTCTGGGAAGAAAAAGAATGATCAAGTCGCTGATATGGGCTAATGAAACAGAACATGGTCCGAATCAACGTGCGATTCCAGAACAAAAACCAGCGTTAAACTCCACGTAGTTACACCGGATGGATGTTATCGCACAAAGCCCTGAACACACACAACGACCTCCAGTGACCGTAAATCACAAGTCGACCCTCACTATCTAATTAAAGAATCAGACTTCGTCCTCGCGGAGGAGCATGCTGCGGATGCCCTTCCTGACGGGGAGTGTGCGGCCGGTCTCCGGGTAGACGAGGGCCCTCTCCTCGAGATGGAGCTCGAGCAGGGCGTGGTGGAAGGGGTGAAGGAACTCCGGCGACTCGAGCATGGAGGGGTCGGCTGACTCGGGAAGCTCCGATTAGCCAAGCCCATTGACTTGGTGGCGTCCACGGGGGCCTTCCAGTCGACCTTGTGGAACATGCTCTCCTATTGAAGTCCGGGTTGAGTTCGGCGGACTTCCAGAGGGCCTTCTCCGCCTGGATGATCAGCGGGAAGCCATTGGTGACCCCCCTTGACGTTGGAGGACAGCGTGTTGTGCGTCAACAGCCTCATCTGTCGAACTCGGAGAGGAGGAGATCGGCGTCACCTCTCTCTTTTCTACGACGAGAGAGACAAGATAACTCAGATGAGAGAGAGGGAGCGAGAAAGAGAATTATTGAGCCCCGAGCCCAATAGAAAGAGCTTCTAGGCCCATTGGGCTTGAAATGAGCCCAACACCTTAAGCCCATTGATTGAAGCAACAATTGTGCAGAATTGTCAAAATCCATCGAAGAGAAATAACCGAGATCAGTTGGTTAAGATAGTTTGGTCTATTTTCCCCTTAAACAAAGCCTCAATGTGGTCCACGTGGCGGCTCATGGTCTTGAGCCCACACTCCTAAGATTGGGAGATTAATTAAGAATTATCTAACAGGCAAGGATCCTCGATGTATCCGCAATCGTGCTCCATCGTTCGGTAACATTTTATTTTATTTTATTTTTGTTTTTTCACTCATTATAAAATCACCTAATAGGATCCTCCTTACGTCTTCGTGATCTCGCAGTCATTTTCTCACGACATTTTTTTTTCTAGAGCGCCTAGCTCGATTCCAAAATTAATTAGTGTCTTTTTAATTCATTTGTATCAATGTCATGATAGGCAGCCTAGACATTATGTAGACCATTAGCTAGCATGCATATATATATATATATATCTTGATTTGCAAGAATATCATATTAAATCCTCATGTGGTATGTAGGAAGACCACCTATGATTCGAGAGAGGATCTAACACGTGCTAAATCCTCTTGTCCTCTACTGCCGACTGTGAACACTTGCGTAAATTATACATTAAACGTGCCGGTCTCTCGTGGTATATGGTTCAGAGATGAAACTAATGCTCGTCTAATGTACAAGCCGACTTGCTCGTCGATACCATTAGTACCATGCACCTCAACGCCACGTCACAAGTTAGGGCAACCATTTGACTATTGAAGGAGGGTTAGTCCAAGTGCACACTAAGATTAATCTATAGTTGAGCTGAAATTTTTGAAAAAATTTTCATTGATCCTTCAAATCTAAAATTTGATCATTAAATTATCTATTTAAAATTTAGTGAAAAAATCATTAATTGAATCTTAAGTGGTAAGGAGGTTTACTATTTAGATTAAGTGAACCAAACGCATATATGAGTACATATATATATATCTATATGCTGCAGTCAATGCGATTGTGTTTAGCCTAAACCTAATATGAGTAGGGTTGTCATTCATCCCCAGAAAAAATAAAATAAAATTGCCCAATTGAAACCCAAAGCCGAGAAATTAGAGAGACAATGACGTGATTTTAGTTCTAGCATTTGACAAGAAATCTAATTGCTAAATCGAATGTTCGATTAAAAATCTACTCGTTAAATTTCTCGAGCATTAAAAAAAATAAATAGTCACTATTCAACTCAAATTCCACGTCAATCGACAAAGCACATATCAACCGTACGAACTTTAAGCAAATTGGAGTACTAAAAAAGGGGAATTCAGACGAAGTCCACCCGTGCCGAGGATGATGAAGAACGTGATGAATCTATCTGCCTGCCTCCAGGCCGGGCTGCCGCCATTGATAATTCTCGACCTGCATGGACAATACAATCATGTTCATTCATCCATATTAAAGCTCACGTAATTGAAGGAGAAAACAGAAAACAAGAGAGAGAGAGAGAGAGAGAGAGAGACATAACAGACCAATTAACGAGGATTAAACACACTTAATCTCAAATCGAGCGCTAGCCGTGAACGTAGTCCACTTAAACCCTAAATTTTTATTTTTTATTTTATAATATATATGCCCATTGCCTGCCCTGTTATGTATAGATGAGGCTTACGCCAGGATCTCGACTTTTAATCTCGGATTGACATTGTGAAGATTTAACCTAAGTAGCAGTGTTCAAATCGAAATTTCTGAAGATTTGATTGGCCTGTTGATGATAAACACAGTAGTGTTCTCCATTATTGATACTGGTTAGGTCGGTCAGTGTTGAAACACAGTTCGAGTACACTGTATATAGTTATATAGCATTGTAGTCCGACAATGATTTCTAATCAATTCGGGAGATCTTCGTGTCCAAATTTACTACTTGTTTCATGCGCACAAGTATATTAAAATTAAAACATGGAATTCGTCGAATATGCAGTGTATAAAAAAAATGTTACTTGTAGACGCATCATGAGGGTAAGATTTTGCACGACGATTTTATTATAATATATTACATACTAAGCAATTAGTCGTACCTCTACGACTTTGGAGACAAACGTTGGGCGACAAACTCTCGTAAGAGTCGTGGTCTTACGTAGGATGCCCATCATTCATTGTATGCGTGGAACCTGACTAAAATTGTACATATGATATGCATGGTTGAGTGCATGGATGATCGGATTTGGTGAGCTAAAATTTAAATCCATCCCCGGAATAATTCCATAGATAGACATATATGGGGAATACAACCATCCACGGAGAAGTTCTGTGGACCGTCGAGTACAAGTTGGTTAAGGAAGGGATGTTTTTAATCTGAAAGTGGACTGTGGAAAAAAAAATACGGAGAAATAGGCATTGAAGTCTGAAGATCAGCACGGCTAGCCTGACGGCTGAATTATCTCTTGTCAGGATATAGCACATCGATCGAGATTTGGTTTGACCCGAAACGAAACGCGAAGAGAGATACCCATCAACAAACAACACTAAAAAAAGGGCCATGATCCGAGCTAATCACACGACACTCAATTCGGTGAAAAGAATCATTAGGAGCTGAGGGGAGTACAGACTTACGAGGAGGAGGAAACTAAAAGTTTACCGGTCGATCGGGATAAACCTCGTGATAATATATAGGAGAAGTTATTTACAAGGAAGATAAAGAATCATGTAAAGGGCTGCTGATCGGCTGCCGGATCCCCATTTTACCTCCTGTTCTGCTTGTTCACTTTATTAATAATAAGAAATACTGATAAAAATAAAATTTAAAAACAAATAATTGAGGCATGGCTGCTAGCCAGTTCCTTGAATCGAGGGCTTGCCTCATGCTACGGGGATTGCAGGGAGATAACGGGACAAATCCGTGCATGGCCAGTCGTGCAGTTGATTATTAGTATTAAGGTCAACGACCGCTCTCTCTCTCTGTCTCTCTCTCTCTCGGAAAAAGAAATTTGTGTTTTGGTGGAAACGTATTGATGCAAGCAAGTGATCATTGGTTGCTTAGCTAAAATTTAAAAATGGAAAAGGAAAAAAATCCCATAAGAAATTACTTTTTTATTTTTTAATTTTCCTCTTACATCATTAATCACATAATTTCGATATCTTAGTTGAATATTGCATGGATTATAAAATTAAACATTAGGTGGTATCAATATGCTTGGTATAAAAATTAAAACCTATTAGATATCGAAATTATAACGTAATTGTATTAATTTTCCTAACGTGTAAATAAGTGTAACGGATTATTGATGGTATAACTCCTTAAAATGAATATTTTAAAATTTTAAAATAATAAAAATGAATGTAAAAATATGATGATTTTTGAAAAAAAATCAAGGAATCCACACTTGTCAAGACAGGCTCCCAATAATATTTATACATAGGATTTTTTTTCTTTCATATTCGAATGAAAAATGAGAGCCAACCACAAATTTAGCTCTCTTTCGCTCGAGGTTATGTGCAATTGAACACGACACGGGCAGTTTTCTCCTGTGCTTCGGGGACAACCGACAACAACATCCACTCTCAAGTCTAATTAGGTATGAGCCAAACTGTAATATGGTACGTGAAATTTTAAATTGGCCTTATAAGAGTTGAGTTATATCCATCCTAAAAAGTTACGAAAACATGTCACAACAATACCAAATTCTCTTATATTTTAAAATTTTTTAATCAATTTTTCATATGTATAATATATTATTATATATCATTGAAAATCAAATCAACTAGTTGCGAGTGAACCGTTAATTAACAACCACTTGCAATAAGAAAATGATCCTCGAAACACTCCCAAATGCGAGAAAAAACGGTCAGAGTCAGCCCCCCCGTGGCTGTTGTGGCTGTTGGGTGTTCGATGCTGACACTTATTTCTTAAATCACAGGTACTTGAGGCGATTAGCTTCCTCTTTGATCGTAATGTTACTGCATTTTTTTTTCGATTTCTGGCTATGAATATGTGCCTGCCATATGATATACGTACTATGGTTCTGTTCTATTTCTCTCCGGTCCCCTTTTCACAGAGATTGAATGGATCAGTCATCGGATTAGCATATATATTCGTCGGCTGTCGTGGCTGCAAGTCGGAAAACTAGTGGGTAGAAGAGAGAATCGAGGGAGAAGATGAGACCAAATAATCCCTCGAAGAATTGGTGGCTGTCGAAAATCAGAGAGAGATTACGAATGTCAACTAAATTTACATAGAGGTGATTAAATCGATTAATTAATTAGTGATGATCACATACGTAGGCCTGTAGATTCTTGGGCCGTTTGCTGTACCAACTTCCCCTAATGGTAACTACCCCTGGCCTACGGGTCAAAATGTGTCGCATTAATAACGTTGGAGGATTGATCGAGCGAAAGTTCTCCCTGCCAGGTTTTGAGGGCTGGAGAAATAGGCAGAACGTGAAGGTGTTACGCATAGCGTGGAACAATGCAATTCGATCGGAGGGCCCTCTTCACTTGTAATATGACTGGGGATCAAGCTGGTCGACCGAGGTGAAGATGTCCGTGCATTATCATCAAGATGACCGGGACACACCCTCATTTCATCGATGCTTCACCAGATAGTCATAGCTCGCGGAGACCATAAAAATACCCATCAAAGTCCCATATTTTAGCCAAAATATATATAAGTAATACACACACCGAGGGTTCGGGTCGTCCTATGTACCAGCAGGGCCTGCCAACATATCCATCTGTCGTCAATTTAGATTCCGTCCAATCCATATAACAATTCGATAAAAATTCAATTTAAATTTATTTGAATGGTTGAGTGTACATCTCTAAGGTTTTTCTAGTAGAAATCTCAGATCTAAATAACATAAAGAGGGAAAGAAAATCAGTGAATAATTAAGAGAGTCTTAGGCATTAGCCAATTCATGTGTGTATGTATAGCATATTTCACTCTTTGAATGTCATATTATGTTATGCACTGAGAAAAACAGAGAAAACAAATTTCTGGGAAAGTTCAATGATTTATTTTGGAACCCAAAAAAAAAAGAAGAGAAGAAAAAGCTCTTTTATATATATATATATATATATATGTTGAATAGGTCTATCTTGGGAGAAAACAACATGATGACCCAAAATCGGGTGTCCAATTAATTTTTTATTTTCCCACTTTATAAAAATCTGCCGATGCAAACTGGGCGGATTTAACAATTACGATATGAACAGCTAGCCTCGAATAATAATAATAATATATACCGTAGGAAGGTCCCCCATGATAAGGACGACGAATAAATTCTGGCCAATTAGTTACACGTACCTATCCTTATTCTTTAATCCCTCGTGATTAAGTTTAATTAAGTTAGTCTTACGGTCAAATCCTCGTACAGTATTCCAAGTTGCCGTTCTTAATTAAATTTCGAATATAATATACACACACATACATATATGTATATATGCTCATACTCGACATCTATTGTTATATAATACAGCTAGTTGTATGTGCCATAGTTTTTAAAATCGGGCTGAACCGAGAATCGGTGTAAACATAGGTTTATAGGTTGGATTTATGATTCAATAGGTTAAATCACATATTTAATAAATAATATAAATATAAATTTAGTAAAATAAAATAGTTACATTATAACGGATTCTTATTTTTTTAATTTTAAGTATGTCGATTTTTCCACCGATTCAATTAGGTTTACCACCTGAAAATGGCATATTCAATCAGAGTTGACCTCATTGAAAGTGTAATTGGGTCTTTAATTATAAGAACCAGACAGAATAAGTGATCGATTCCCAGTTAAACCAGTTAAACTAGTCAATCTAATCCGATTTTTAAAATTATAATATGTAACATCTCCTCTCATGATATATATATATACACTTATAATGCTGACCTAATAATTGTATTTAGATTATGTATATTTCATTTTTACGCATCAAAATTATTTTATTTCCTCAAAATTTACAATAAACAAAGCTACACAAAGTTTGGAAATCATTACCCATTGCATGGTCACATGGCCACATGACATGATGCATTTGTCGAATTTATTTAATATATTCGATCATATAAGATTCGATCTCAAAAAAATTAAAAAATAAAACAAGAGTACGTGGATCAAGCGAAATTCCAGCACTCTCCACTGAAGAAGTATTTATTTTCCCGAACGTAATTGGAACATCGTGACCGTTTCCCGATTTCTTGACTTGCCCCCTCGTTGTCATCGACTGTCAAATCAAGCCCTCATTAATTGATATGAAGTCAATTTAATCTAATTTAATCTTGGCGGGCAGTCCTCTATTATTTTATTACCCATTACGAAGGTGCATGCATGAGTCACTGTTTCATCATTAGGGCCAGGGCTCATATTATTAGCCTTGATTAATTAATAATTGAGTTTATACACAACTTTGTTATTGACTAACCTGGGCATAATGTATAATAGTAGAGAGTCTTCCCTCCTTAAATAAAAAAATATAAATAAAATCGGTGCATACTCAATATTTAAAATCTTAATTTTGAAAGAATGAGATTTGGTGTAATAACAACGCTCTCAGCCTAACAATCAAGAGCTTGTAAATTTAATTATTATCATGGAACTCTTCGTATTCCTTTATTTCTTCATCGTTCTACTATCATATTCTAAACTCATAATCATTTTATATAATTGGAAACATTTATTTTTATGGATTACTCAACAGTAATAAAAATTTTCCATAATTATGTATTTTCTCTTTTAATTAAATTTTTTTCAATTATATACGAGACACATGATATTAGAATAATATAGTAGAAGCAATGCAGTGCCATTGCAGTAACTATTTTTTTATCTTTTAATTGGATTTAAAATTAATAATTTCGTTTAAAAGAAGAAAATATCGAACCATCCGGGACCGGACAGATTGAAAACTTGCGGCTTTGATTCCTGAAGGTATATGACATAAGTCAAGATTTATAATTGCAAGACGTAACGTAAGGAATCCTACTAATTAACTAAGACATGCTGAGACCGCAACCGTGAAACTTAGTTCCTCCGCCTATTGCGTGCATGCATGGGAGATCTACCTGTCCAACAGTGACCTGCCACGTACTACCGTATTCTGATTTTCCATCATCCATCAAGATGAAGATATTACTTGATACCCGTTATTTTTACTTTTTTTAAATAATTTTAAATTAAATTTAAATTTACCTAGAGAAAATATATAAATTTTAAAGAGATTGATTTGATTTAGATATGAAATAATATATATATATGTTTTTTAGGCCCTAAACAATGCAATTTTTTATATACAAGTGGAGGAATATTTTTTTAATTATATAGTACACTCATAAATTTAGAATATAATAAGAGATAAGAAAATTTAATAATAATAATTAAATTCATAATTTTTTAATTATAATACCAAGTCCCATGTGACACTTAAATTCATAAATAATTAGCATATATGGTTGCTTATTAAGGGAGGCAGAAATGAACTCGATAGTTCGTCGGGACAAGACCCAAATTGACACATTCTCAAGGAGACATACAATACACCGTCGATGTTGATCAGCGGTAATTATAATATCGAGCAAAACAATCGTTCATCTAATCCACTTTGATGATTGATGTGTCTTTTAATTAATTAAGATGCCCAAAAGGCCGATATTATCGATCAATTTCAGGATGACAAATCCGTGGGAACTTACGAAAATGCTATATAATATATATATATATATAGTGTACATTCACATGAAAGAATTGGGTTATGCCATACATTATGTAACAATAAAGAACAAAATAAATTTTTTACTTAGCATGTCAACTACATATTTTTCATAATTAATGACAACCAATACTTTAGCTCTAAAATGTGATTATGTATATATTATTTTAGACCTGTAAAAAATGGCACAATTAGGGTACGACACGAAAAAACTATGACTATGTCGGGATTTTCAGGTCGTCAGAAAACCTTAGTAAGGAAAAATTGTGTCCACCTGAAAGTATAAAAATTATTTATAATAAAAAGAAAATTATAAGAAAACTTTTAAGATGGATCAATTATATACAAATAATTATAATTTGATAGTTGTTTCAATATTTTCTTCATATTAATACAATATTTAGATTAATTAGTTAATTATGTCATATAGAAATTTATTTGAAATATTAAATTATTTAAATTTATTTTTTAAAAATTAGTTTTATGGCATGAAACACGAAGAATTCGTACTCGGGCCGAGATTTTCATAAATCTAGTATTGATAATTAAATTTATAATTTATTAATTATGAAGCAGACCGGTCATGCCTTATCAAATCATCTGGACGAAGAAATGTTTTTTTTTTAAGAGATGAAAGGGAAGCAAGGTGCACTTGGGCTAACCGTATATAAATAGCGGATCAGAGGGTTTCGATGATCGTATCGTAGGTAGGAGAGAAGAGAATTCTCAAGTGATAGCGGAGAAATCTTAGTCACCCAACTCAGAGACCACAGAACTAATTGAGAGAGAGAGAGAGAGATCAGTTATGGGAAGGCCTCCTACTGCAGCCAAGAATGGTCTCAAGAAGGGGCCCTGGGATGCCGAAGAGGACAAGAAGCTCGTCGATTACATCAAAAAGCACGGTCCCGGCAACTGGATCTCTCTTCCTAAGCTTGCTGGTTCGTGCAATTCAGAATCTCCATTTGGCTCTTGATGTACTGTATATCTTCGTACTTTCCTACTTGAGCTTTCTGATTGACTGAGCGAAGGACATGAAATCTCTCTCTCTCTCTCTCTCTCTCTCTCTCTCACACACACACACACACACATACACTCGCTCTCATGGCTCTCTCACGCTCGATCGTTTATGTCTTTCCGATGTCATGTGTAGGTCTCAACAGGTGCGGGAAGAGCTGTAGACTGAGATGGATCAATTATCTGAGGCCCGATATCAAGAGAGGGGGCTTCACCGAGGAAGAGGAGCAGACAATCTTGAGGCTCCACGCTATCCTGGGGAACAAGTGATTTTCTCTGAACCCTCTGGCTTAGTTAATTCGGTTTGGCATCACAGCTGTAGCATGTACTTCGAAACTCTGAGAGCACCATCCTAAGCACGGTCCCATGGTTGGACAAGCCTCGACAGGGCAACGTCTAATGAAAGCGGCCGATTAATACTTGAACTATGCTATTTTTACTCGTGCAAAAAGGTTTGGCTTTAGTAGAGTTGGCTATGATTGATATCTCATATAAATGCAAGTGTTTGGACGATATAAACGTGCTAATGGGCTTGAAGATGATGAGGCAGTAAATGATCTGAATCTTGAAAATATGCAATGCGTGATCTAATATCAGACGTCCGGCAATCACTTTCCCAACTAACGTAAAATGTTTGAACCGATAGTGCGAAGCTTTTTTGCCACTCGTAGTTCAAAGAACCTGATTGATTCTTATTGATCTCTTTCCTTTTTTTTTTTCTTTTGAGATAGGTGGTCTGCGATCGCTATGCAGCTACCTGGCCGGACGGATAACGAAATCAAGAATTACTGGAACACCCATCTGAAGAAGAGGCTGATCCGGATGGGGTATGATCCGATGACCCATGAGCCGAGAACCGATCTCATGGCTTGCCTGAAGCTCCTGGCCATGACTAATCTCAGAAGCCTCCTCAGTCAAAGCCAGTTGGATGTGAATGCGATTAAGCTGCAATACCTCAAGCAACTCCTGCAATCCACAGATGCTGGAGCTCCCAGCTTGGTCAATTCAATCTCACATCTTCCTCTTCAAGGAAACCCAATTTTAAATTCACTGTCAGAGGTGGATAATCAGCCCTCGTTTCCTCTGGGAGCAACCATCCCTCAACCACTCCACCATCCAACTGGCACAACTCCGTTAGCTAGCCCTACCCAGCAATTAGACCCACAAGTCCCTTTCCCTCCCACCTTCCAGATGATGCCATTTGACGCTGAAATGGACCAACCCGGAGCGTTTTTCCAAGGAGATAACCAATCGGAGAACCTTTTTCAATGGGTCTTTCAGTCAGAATCGGATATTGTTCCGTCATTGATAACAGAAACGACCAAACCATTCAGCAATCTGGGAGATGTCCCGAGTGGTTCCACCCTCCATGGCGGCGGCAGCGGCAGCGGAAGTTCATCACCGTGGAGGCTGCAGGTTTTCTCTGATGATCCGACCATCCAGTATAGCCATCTTAGCGCGGATGATAACATGAGACCTGCGCCAGCTGTTTAATAACATTGATGGATCAAGTTCTCTCTTCCCGTTCTTTTATCCGCAAATTTGTGTTCCAGTACATAGGTCTGTAAAATATCACACGGGCACACACATATGTATACGTGCGCATGTACTTCACATTTTACGTGCAAAGCATGTACGTATATATATGGATATATGCAGATGCGTTCCCCACATGCACACGAGATGAAAATTGATAACGTACCAAGTCTTCCTACGGCAAAGCGAGGCATCCGAAACATTACCGATCAACTTATATGTCGATTAATGCAGACTGAGTTTCGATAACATTGTCCATTGGGTATTTAGACATGTATCATATTGCATGCATGCTTCACGCTGGGAATTAGATCACATCATGAAACTTACATGGGCCTATATGTGCATTTACTACTATGATTATAACGCGGTTTGAAATGACATCAAGCATGCGTACTGTAGCTCGAGGTGGGCTTGAAGCTGCGAAAGATTTAAAATTAATCTCCGAAGCTGGGCATT
This sequence comes from Sonneratia alba, assembly GCA_900174645.1. Taxonomy (NCBI): domain Eukaryota; kingdom Viridiplantae; phylum Streptophyta; class Magnoliopsida; order Myrtales; family Lythraceae; genus Sonneratia; species Sonneratia alba. Next base: position 5,502,131 of record FWPY01000002.1, on the reverse strand, counting down.
TATAGATCGGGTAGGTGCCGTGGCGAGGCGAATGCTGAGCAGAAAACTCCCCTCACTCACCGATCATGTTCGCATCTATGACAGTTCATCCAGCGCCGAATGAGTACTCCTGGATCGATCGCCCACGTCGAGGTCAGTCCAAAATCCGATTTTTTTTAAATTTATTATTCTTTGGGTAATGCGAGATCCCCATTCTTAGACCGTGTGTGTACATATTGTGGGTGTGATCGAGGATCGCATGACATATTAAAATTCACCCTTTATAGATAACTATATTTTGTACCTAACATATTAGGAGATTTACATAGATATTATAATGTTGTATTATTAATGTAATATATTATGTAGTTGGTGGCAACGACAACGGACATGATGGCGTAGACGGGCAGCTAGCAACATCGGCAGACGGATATATGCTCTGCTTTGGGGAGAACGTAATTGTTTTTTCTTCCTCACACGTCAGCCATGATCCACAGACAAGTCTTAGGAAATTCGAGATATGTTCTAGAACCTTCAAATAATCGAGGGCTTTTTTCCCCCCCTTTTTAATATCCTATTTTTCCACTTAATTTTCCGGTCCGACTTTTGGTTTGGTAATTGAGAAGGAATAAATGCGGTGTCCACGCTGTTCTTCGTCGAGGCTGCTGGAGGCAGGATTTGGTCTCTCCATCTTCCCCGTTTTCAGAAACAGATTTCATTCGGTCACTGGCCCTTTCTCCTAATGACGACTTAGCCAAAGTACTCTTTGTAGGCCTGGCAATCTTTTGAATGAGTTTGATAAGAGTATAAATGTGTTTCGTATTTAAATGAATATAAACATGTTATTAAAGCAGGTTGAACACTAGTAAACCGATGCAGCGCAGTTAAACATGTTCTCATTAACTTATTTGACATGTTTAAGCGTACGTTTGTCGTATTTATCATGCTAATCGTGTACTGTGTAGGTGATGCATTCATACACATTTAAATTATAAGGGTTAAACGGATCGTGTTGTATCGTGCCAACTCGTAATTTTAGGAGGACCGTGTTCGGGTTAGACATTAAACGGGTTGCATACGAGGGGTTAAAAGGTTCTCGACACCGATCCATTGAAGCACGACGTGTTTAAATGCGACACAAAATTGATTTTCAGGCCTTTTTCTTTTTCCTCTCTTCGGTATTTTATCATTAATAAAATACTGTCGTTATGATAATTTTTTTAAAAAATAATGAATTAAAAAAAAAGGGAAAGAAACAAAGAAGCAAAGGACGGGTCGAGTCGGAGGGGGAGGAAAATGGAGCAATCGCTCTTTTGCTCTATCGTGGACCTGGTTGCACTGGCCCATCAAAGTGGGCTTGGGCCGAAACAGGCCCAGCCCAAAATATTTATTTAAGGGGAAATTTACACATGCAAGCGAAATGATTAGTCCGGCACCATTTTTTTTTTTTCATGTTTAGCCATATATATATATGTGTGTGTGTGTGTGTGAGGAAGGAATTCCATACACATATACGAGTATAAATACGAAATCGATGAGTATGGGACAGGGCAGGGGGGACCTCTTCACTTTATGAGTAATGTCCTATATCGAGTGGTGCATGTGTCTCCATTACGTACACAAACACACACGTGTGGGTATATATATACATACATATATATATGTGTGTGCGTGTGCGTGTGCACATTATGAATGGAATCTCAGCTTTATGAAGAGACCCCCGTCCAAGCAAAAAGTCGCCAGAGTCCCGAAATCAAATCTCCTTGCATGGAAGTGAGAAAACAGGGAAAAGGGTGGATGCAGCTTTGTACGTCGAAATCGAAACTTTCGGGCCATGACGTACTCTGGCAAGTGCAGGAGAAACCTCACTGCCTGTAGTCCGTGGGGAAAATCACTACTAATTAATGAGCATGGCATTGATTGAAAGAATGTTTGACGAGCAAGGCAATAAATACACAGACAGCTTCCGAGAGCCACGCACCACAGGAGGCTCCCTTCACCTTTCTGCACAGTGTTGAAGAGAGAATCTAATTTTAGATTGAATATCAATTAGATGTCACGTAATAGATACTGGAAAGCCTACCTGACGAGACCACGACAGGGATTTTGCTAGTGTTTGTACAGAACACGTTGAATTAATACTTGTATGGATTTTTTTTTTCTTTTCCAAATACACTTGGATTTTATTTGAGATGAAAGGATAGCATGAACCGGATGAAATCAACATTTTATTTTATTTTTAATTTCATGTTTCATTTTTTGTATGGTTTAAGGAGTTGTGAAATGTATTTTGTCATGATAGGGTTTTATATTCCAATTCAATGGAATGAATACAAGTGCAAAAGTACCCATTAGACCATTTTTCTTGAATGAGTTTCTCCATTTTATTTTTTTAAGATGATAAAATTTTTCTTCTGATGATGCATTCAATAATTTTCGAGGCAGATATCGGTGAGGAGATCGGGGAAGTTGAGTTGATTGATTAAAACGATGGAGGTCTTTAGATGCCGGAATTCCATATTGTCAAAGTCGGGATTGTAGAAGCATCAAACTGAGATGGGATCATGGAAAGAACTAGAGATCCAACCGGGTTTTGTTTTCTTGCAGTGAGATCGGGGGAAAATGTTTTCCCTTCAATAATAATGCTGGGAAAAAAATCTTTGAGAACAAAAGTTGTGGCTGAGAATTGTTCTTTAACAATTTTCTGCGCCGTGTTACCAATCCCACGTTAACAAGTCGCCGTCTGTGTCTGACTTTCCAACCTCCTTCTCCGCCCTCTTCCCACCCATGTCCCCCCCGCCCCCCCTCTCTCTCTCTCTATGCCAGCAAGAACACGTCTTGAGAAGGGGAAAAAGGACAGTCCACCTTCATGGAAAATTAATTAATCTCTGCCGAGACGGAGGGAATTTTGGTGAGGATACCTGTCTCAAGTGATATTGGATTGTTGCAGGCTGTTTCACCCTTTGGTGGGCATATTGCTGCCGCCTGATATAAGGATTCAGTAACAGTGAACCCTTTTCAGATTACATGTGTTCGGTGGGTGAGCGGTGAGTTTTTTCCGGGGGTTGTCGTGGCTATGTCAGGTGGTGGGTGTAGCATCGTGTGGTTCAGGAGGGATCTGAGGTTTGAAGACAACCCAGCACTTGCAGCCGGCGTTAGAGCAGGTTCAGTGTTGGCTGTGTTCATCTGGGCGCCGGAGGAAGAAGGTCCCTACTATCCTGGAAGAGTGTCTCGGTGGTGGCTTAAGCAGAGCTTGTCTCACCTAGATTCGTCCCTCAAGAGCCTTGGGACTAGTCTCGTTACCAAGAGGTCCACTGACAGTGTTTCCTCTCTCCTTGAGATTGTCAAGTCTACTGGTGCCACTAGGCTCTTCTTTAATCACCTCTATGGTCGGTAATTAGCTCTGAATATTCAGCCCTTCGCCCCTCTCTCTCTCTCTCCCCACTAATTTGTTTCTTATTTAGTATGGTTGCATCGATTGGCTTGATTTGGGAGCTTATTGCAGACTTACCATTATGATTGAATAATCTGAGTTTCTGAATTGGGTAATAAGATTCTGAGTTACAGTTGAATTTAGGAAGTTGCACAAATAGAAAACAAGGAATTTATTGCTTTTGCTTCTGTTGTTGCTGCATAGAGTTATTGGCTGTGTTGGTGGTGGGAGCTCCAACGGAATGTTTCCAGTAAACTGTGATGGCCTGAGGATTGAATTTATTATGCATCGATTGAGTTCAATGTTTTGCGGTTCTTTCTTAGCCATTTTCAACTTTTACCATATAAAGATTGAATTGAATATGTATTGGTTTTGCTCTCAGATCCCTTGTCCCTTATTAGAGATCATCGGGTAAAGGAGGCTTTGACCTCCCAAGGCGTGACTGTAAGATCTTTCAACGCTGATCTGCTCTATGAACCGTGGGAAGTCAATGATGAGCAAGGCCGCCCATTTACAACTTTTGCTGCTTTCTGGGAAAGATGTCTCAGCATGCCTTATGATCCAGAGGCTCCACTTCTTCCTCCTAAGAAGATCATTTCAGGTTTTCCCTTCTTTGTAGTTTAGCCCTCTCATCTGCCTTCTGACAAGAGATTTTTCATCCGAAGAAAGATTTCTACAATGAGATTCTGGCTCCTAAATTTGATGGGAATACTTTTCACGTGATAACACAACAAAATTTTCAGGTCATCTTTGACTATCATTTTTTCGAAGTCAAACGAGTGAAACAGCAATTAGGCTGAGGAAACTATTATTTAGGCAGCAGCAATAAATCAGTTATCCGCGTAATGATTTTAGAATCTGGAGTCTCAACGTCTAATTTACAGGAAACCACTTTTCCTCTTATCAAATTGTTTAGGGAAGATCTCATTCGTCCCTCATGTGGCTTTTACGAGCAAAACATTTTTGTGCTGATCTGAATCTCATGCACTGTCTCTCTGCGCCATTTCAAGGTGATCTAACTAGATGCCCTTCGGACACACTGGTCTTTGAAGATGAATCAGAGAAGGGAAGCAATGCACTGCTTGCCCGTGCATGGTCCCCAGGCTGGAGCAGTGCTGATAAGGCCCTCATCACTTTCATCAATGGTCCTCTCATTGAGTACTCCAAGAACCGTAGGAAGGCCGACAGTGCCACGACCTCATTCCTCTCGCCTCACCTCCACTTTGGAGAGGTCAGTGTGAGGAAAGTATTCCACTTGGTTCGTCTTAAGCAGGTATTCTGGGCCAACGAGGGCAACAAGGCTGGCGAGGAGAGCGTGAACTTGTTTCTTAAGTCCTTTGGGCTGAGGGAATATTCTCGTTACATGAGCTTCAACCACCCTCACAGCCATGAGCGCCCCCTTCTGGGCCACCTAAAGTTTTTTCCTTGGGTTGTGGACGAGAGTTACTTCAAAGCATGGAGGCAAGGCAGAACAGGCTACCCTCTGGTGGATGCAGGGATGCGGGAGCTCTGGGCAACGGGGTGGCTCCATGATCGGATTCGGGTGGTAGTTGCAAGCTTCTTCGTGAAGGTTCTTCAGCTACCGTGGAGGTGGGGGATGAAGTATTTCTGGGACACTCTCTTGGATGCAGATCTGGAGAGCGATGCCCTAGGGTGGCAGTATATCTCCGGAACACTTCCTGATGGCCGTGAATTTGACCGCATAGATAATCCTCAGGTGGAGTGCAAAAGATAAAAGATATGAATTGTTATTTGCCACGACTGATTCTGCTCATCCATCTTCTCAGTTCACACAACGCCGAGAGCTCTCAAAATTTTTATTAATTTTTTTTTTAACTCTCGTAAGCAACTGTTTAAATCTATCCATGCTCCATCTTGCAGTTTGAGGGCTATAAATTCGACCCAAATGGAGAATACGTCCGTAGATGGCTTCCTGAACTTGCACGTCTCCCAACCGAGTGGATCCACCACCCGTGGGATGCTCCTGAATCTCTACTTCAAGCTGCAGGCATTGAGCTTGGATCAAACTACCCTCTGCCTATCGTTGGAATAGATGCAGCGAAATCCCGTCTTCAGGAAGCGCTTTCAGTCATGTGGCAGCAAGAGGCAGCCTCAAGAGCAGCAATCGAGAACGGAACCGAGGAGGGGCTGGGAGACTCCTCGGAGTCTGCTCCCATCGCGCTCCCTCAGGATGTACAGATGGGTGAGGGTATTGGGCCTGCAGCTGGGCCCGAGCCTCCGAGGAACCACAACAACCTGCCTGGTCCAAACTGCCAGTACGAGGACCAGATGGTGCCGAGCATAACGTCCTTGGTGAGAGCTGAGGATGATGAGACATCCTCGGATGTTAGGAGCTCTGTTGGCGACAGCAGAGGGGAAGTGCCCACCACGAACATTAACGTGAACACGGTCCCTGACCCATCCAGGATGGACGTGATGGATTTACACGACCCAAGGGCGTTACAGACTGCTACTATTCGCACCAACCCCAACAATCCCCCTCCACGTCATAACTTCACAATGGAGATAGACGGTGCAGCAGAGGATTCAACTGCGGAGTCGTCAAGCGCCACTAGCCGAAGGGAGAGGGATGGAGGGGTTGTCCCAGTCTGGTCACCACCGACTTCCGCGTTCTCGGATCAGTTTGTGGGAGACGAGAATGGAGTCGGAGCAAGCTCATCTTATTTGCCGAGGCACCCACAGTCCCATCAGATAGTGAACTGGAGACGGCTATCTCAAACGGGGTAAGTACCTAACACGTTGTCGGTTCCTTGTCCAGATTTCGTCAGTGAAACACTTCACATGTTCATCCTGTTAATAGGTGACATTGCTGTAAGGAGTGATCAATTAGGAGATGGATGTGCAGGAGCCAAGTGTGAGGTCAGGGGGTCACCGTCACGGTCTAACAACCGGATCCTGGGGTACAACCTGGTGGTGAACGGGGCCTCCGACCACTCTTGGGTCTGACCTGATCGACGGTCGACTCCTTGGTGCCTCCTATACGCTCAAAACTGTTGCAGGCAGCCGGTCTTCCTTACCTTCTCCTGCAGTAAAAAATTTTTGGGATCCTTACCTTTTCAGTTTAAGTGAGGCTCTGGTTGTGTCATATTCCATGGAGCTGTCATGTAAGTGTTGTGCAGCTCTCATGAGTTGTAGAGAGGAGAGTCGTGATAGGTAACACTCGTGGTTTAATTAATAATAAACCCGAGCTTGTGCTATACTTGTGATGATAACAATTGGTCAGTCGCGTGCTAAGGGCAATATTATTCTACGTCTCATACAAACTCGAATGTTAAAGGAGTGATTCTTCCACATGGTTCACAGGCATCAGGGAGAATAATGCAGGGGTCGTGCCTTCTAAAATCCAGAAGCCACAAGGGTTCTACATGCTCTTTCAAGTACTTACATATCGACTGCCAATCTCCCCTTCCATAGAGCAATAACAGATGCCAAGTCGTGTGATAATCCGAGCGAATTGCCTAACAGCTCAAACAGACCCTTTCCTGATACATGGGGACAACTAACTATTCAGTGAAAGAATGCACATCCACCTCTTCTTAAGCTTTGAAGGCGTGTTTTATGTTATACAGAGACCTTGAATAAGACAAGCCATTGGGAAACGCAGAGAGTGGAGATGAATTTTAAGAACTGAAACTAATGCATCTATCTGATCAGAAAAATTAAACTCTTCATGGAGTCCCAAGACGGAAAATTCTCGATTGGGATCAGAGCACAAGTATAGTGCAACCGCCACCAAGATGAACAATTCTAGAAAACAAAATCATCAGAGTTTTTAAAGTTGAATACGTAAGAGTACAAAATATTCTAACAACAGAAAACCAAGGAAAGACATAAAGAAGGACCAACAGTCTAGCGACGATACTCTACTGCAATGGCCCCTGCTCTGGCATTGTCTGCGTCTTTCTAAGAGTCAAAATGTCCATGAGTCCTCACATTCCTCCAAACTAGTTCTGCAAATCAAATGCCCGGTAGGGAAGTCCAGAAACAGTTCAAATGAGGTTAAGTGGCCAGTTACCAGTAACAAGAAGGTATAACTCGAATTGCTGTTGCTTAATGGAAAGCCTTTTCTATGGTAATTCCGCATGCCTCAGCATAGTTCAGATACAGATTAACAAGAGGAAAAGATTTTGACAGTTTGAATCTCATAGAAACTGAACAGTTTGGTGCCAAACCAAAAACTATTTATAATCATCTGCATATTCATGTTGATCTTAGACGTTGACTCGCCGACTAATACAAAGAAATGCTAAAATTGCAGATGTCATCAAGGATAACATGGCAAATAGCAACACGAAGGGGAAAATAAAGATGATAAAGCATTAAAATTTTCAAAGTCTAATGTGATAACAGTCTCTTACCTATGCTTGCGGTTCATCAGGTTTAGATTGTTCACCTGGCAGGAAAATTAGAAAAGATAAATTAGCAATTTCCAAATGCCATGATGTATCAGGGTCAACTCATTATCTCATATCAATAAAGCATTCCATCCCCAGGCAAAGGAGAGACCCTACAAACGAAGAGGAAAATCATCCGCAAATGCCAGAATCATGCTCGTAAATTGGCTCACGAAACCAAGGTTAAGCACCCAAGGGTACTCAAATGCTTGGGGTCCACTCCATCATATGGAGCCACAGTTACTTATTTTCCATGTGTGTGCGCACATTTGCATGCATTTCAGAGAGAGACAGAGTTGGTATCTGTTTACCTCCCTCCTCAGGCAAATCTGATGTCCATAGTGTGAGATTATCCCTGAGAAGTTGCATGATAAGGGTGCCATCCTTGTAGGATTCCTCATTGAGGCTATCAAGCTCAGCAATAGCTTCATCAAATGCTTGTTTAGCAAGAGAGCATGCCCTGTTTGTAACAATAATTTTTGCATAAATAGAATTCATATACAATTAATTTGCATTAGCAGGATGCATTTTCTCAAATATTAAACAAGAGCATGATCTACAAGCACAATAACATTTTGATGTAAATTATTGAATGAAAGCTTACAGGCATGATAATTTGATATTAAATTAATAATATTACATGAGCCAGAGCAGCTACTAGTTGTTGTGTCAAAGTGCTTGGATGAACATGAAGGTGAAAAAACCAAGCTACCAATGGTCACATAACAATAAGAAAGATGATATGTTCTGCAAGTAGCAACCTCCCAGAAAATACAGGCATGAAAAGCCCACCTTTCTGGAGAGTTCAAGATTTCATAGTAGAAAACTGAGAAGTTCAGAGCCAGCCCAAGCCTAATTGAATGAGTTGGAGGCAGATCTGAGGTAGCAGTGGACATTGCAGCCTGCAAGCACAAGAAAATCAACATTTTGACAAACACCATCATACGAAACAATCAAGAAAGTGAAATGCAGATGTAAAATACAAGCAAACAACTCAAGCAGCATTTTCAGGCAAGTAACCTCGTATGCCTTGAGTGATTGATCTGCAGCTTCTTTATGGTCATCACTGGCCTTAAATTCAGCTAAGTAACGATAATAGTCTCCTTTCCTGACATATTCAAACAAAAAGAGCCATTTATGCACCCAAAGAAAAAACACACTTACTGAATGAAGCTACACAAAGGTTAACCACCTTCTAAGGTTTTAGGAAAGCTACTCTCCTAAAAGTGTGCTCCAGCCCAAAAAGTTTTCAGCAGAAGAAATAATGACAAGCAAGTCACCAGGAATAACAATGTCAAGTTCAACAAAAGTCACAGACCCAATGGAAAACATCAGGCAGAGGTTAATATTAACCTTCCGTTTGAAGTGGAATTCCTAAACGCTGAATAGAAAGAAAAATAGCTATCCGAATCTTAACCAAGATTCAACATTTAAGTGTAGAAAAAAACAGCTAATATGCCAAAGCATGCTATCCAAATTCACAAAATATAATTATGAGCTGGCTGAATGGCATTCCACCATCTTCTTCTACTCTAGCAAGTTCCTGACGTATCAATTAGAAAGAGAAAAAAGCAATTATTGACATGATGACCAAAAAAACCTATAACAAGAGAATCCCAAAGATTGGCATGGGAGAAAGATAGGGTCCCTACATCTTGTAGTAGAAAACAGTAGATTCCCCAGTAGAGGATGATGGAATGAGGTGATTATCAATGATGGATAGAATGTCATTGCAGATCTTAGTTAGCTCATCTTCAACCCTACTCCTGTAATCCTTGATCCTTTTGACATGCTTCTCGTTACCCTTGGTTTCCTCCTTCTGTTCAATGGAAGAAAGAATGCGCCAAGATGCCCTCCTTGCTCCAATTACATTTTTGTAGCCGACAGAAAACAGGTTCCTCTCTTCAACTGTCAGTTCCACGTCCAACTTGGCAACTTTCTTCACAGCTTCAACCATCTCTGCAGAGAAGAATGTGTGTAAAACAAATGATAATCATCTGCCTTAAAATTCTAAATCCACGCATGATTAAAAATCACAAAGCATAGGTGCACTAGCAGTCGAACAAGAAACTATACACCATGTTAGAAAAGCTACCCATTTTACATTCTTCAGCAAAAAAATGTCATAGAAGTTGAAACTCAAACGCATGAGCTAACATGGCTAGTTCACTCCTTTCAGAATGTAGGAATCCTTCAGCAAACTCAGAGGATTATATCCCCTGATTACCATAGCTTATAGCCACCACTATAATGCCAGTAAGATTTATATCCAGCACCACTATTAATCAATGCTAAGAAGATAGCCCTCAGAACAAAAGCAAGTGCTGGATAATGTTTGGCTTGAGCATACAAGATTGCCACATTAACGTCAAGCTCATTTCATAGCCTGATCATAAGTTCAATTATAGTAACCAACAAAACAAGTGAAGATGAAACCTAACCAGGAAGACAAGATCTGGGTCCCCGTACAATTAAAAAAATAATTTGTCCATATGAGATACAGCATAAGCAAAATCTACGCATCAAACTCGATCACATGATTCATGAACTATTGACAAATAAGAATAAGCTAGCCTAATTCAAGCTACGAAACATTAAGAGAAGCCATTAAATAAATGCTCTGTTTCCCTCAATGATCAGTGAGAATCACCACCGAATTGAAGCTTCTATCACGCGAACACCAGCAAAAAAGGGCAGCAATTGACGAATGATCTCGCTCATTCCACTCAGCCCCACCATAAAAAAACATACGCGTGTGAAAGGGGAACAGGTCCATTTCAGCAGTTTATGATTCAAGATAAACAATAATCGGCATTAAACGAGCTCCAAACAGCACATAACGAGGAAGGAGGAGAGCTCGTTCATCAAAAGGGAGCGTAATCGAAATGAAAATACAAGATCTAGAGAGATCAAGCCGAACAGAAACCAGAGAAGGAGCAGTACCGTCATATCTCTCGGCTTGCTCGGCGAGCCTCGCCAAGTAAACCTGCTGCTCCCTCTCCTTCTCCATGACGGTCTCTCTCAATCCCCCTCTACCTCTCGCGCAGAACAATGGCAGAGAACTAGGGATGAGGAGAGTAGTACACACTTAAATTACCAAACTACCCCTGATCTCATTTTCCTCCGAGACAAACCGCCGGCGCGGCCCGAGATTTCTAACACGCTAAATTCATCAATTATGGAGGCGGCCGTAGAAAATTCCATACGTCCCAAGCCGCAGAGTGACGGCGAAATACCAATTTGGGGTTAGGTGGTGATTCTTTCTAGTTATTTAAATGCATAATTTAAAAATTAAATTTTAAATTAGGGGTTAATATAAATTTTTTTAGAGATTTTATTCTGACCACAAACTAATTTTAAGATATGTTTCGACTAATTTTAGAATATTACTAGTGAAAAAAAAAAGTAATTGCAAGAAATTGGATGGTCCAGTAAATTTTTTTGACTCGGAAAAGACAATTATGGCCTACAATTTACATCCAAATAATGCAATAGGGCCGTAATATCATCTAATTCCATAAAATTGAGGCTAATTACTGCTAATCAAATACACCCTAAAATCTTCCATCCAATTGACAAAACTCGAACCAAATGCCCCCCAAGCCGAGAGAGTACTTAGCATTGGAAGAGGTCAAGATTCCCACCGGGAACACTCCTTATGCAAGTGGATAGCGTCTTTGAGCCGAAACCGCGTCAAGACGGGGCAGCCTGGTGCACAGATACAGTGCCCGTTAATGTGTCACTTTAGTAATCTGCAATTCTTCGATCGAATCTCGTGAACAGCTAACTTCATGCATCACTGGAAGTTACCCTCTCCCCGAACTAGTAAGACTGCAAGTAGGAGAACGCATGCAAGAATGGGGGCACACGATTAAGTCAGGATGCCAGATCCATACACTAAATCCCAGGATCTGTCTGTCCCGTGAATGGCCCTTTGCCAGAGGAGAGTACTCGTGGGATTTATGAAGCTCCACAATCTATTGAGGAAAAAATTGGGCATCAATATACAGAACAGGCACATCACTTTACTTCCCTGTGTAAAAGAAGCTGTAATCTGAATCGTGCTGACGATTTTTTGGTTTTAATAAGAATCGTGCGGATGATATAGTTGGCCCAGAGAGCATAAACAGGAAAGGAAACATCTATTCCTCTGCATTTTTTACCTTCACCTGCCATCCTCAGAAGGCCCCTAGTCAGTTAGCCTGCAATGGAACATATTTCTATTCCGTTGCCAAAACTTTCAGTAAGCTCAAGTTTCTACTCTGGTCTCTTGCCTAGAGATATGCACCGATTACTGCTTGCCTCGCCGATCGAAACTGTCGCAAGGGACTTGGAAGCCCAAACCCTAGCATTCATGGCTCCCTCCTGCAAGTTGCTTTTCTTGCTGGGCTCCCTCAGACAGCTGTGAAGCTGAACAGCTTGTTTCAGGTATGAGAGGAAATGATCCAGTGACCTAAGAAGGCTCATGTTCCGGATGTACCCCCAAGCATGTTGAAAGAACAGGAGAAGAGATGGATACAAGAAGTAGAACACCCTGAGGAGCACAAAAATTGTTGCTAAAGTGAGGTAGGTCTCCTGTTGGAGCAAGTTCTCAGGAGATCTTGCCCACCAGAATGGGCAGCTTTCCACCTCGAGATTTTCATGTTTCTCATGATTTGACGAGTCCCTTATTTCTTCCAGCATTATCAAATCCTGCGTTGAAGACTCTATACCTGTCTCAACAAACGACAGCAAATAAAAAAACCATCCTCAGAAAGGGAATCACTTTAGTGTGTATCTAAAGAAGAAATTCACTTTCTCATGAGGAAAGGGCAGCATTAAATCTCTTTGTTGAAAACAAGAGCTTCCATTGGCACAAACAGAAGACAAGAAAAATGCGCCTTATATAGGTGCAAAAGAAATTTACAGTTTTAAAATCACTCTATGCTCCAAGTTCCTTTTAGCAGAAAGAGAAAGTAATTATACACAAAATGTAAATTATAGACAATAATGCAAAGATTAAAGAATGCAGGACTTCGCCAGAAGGCCTTACTGGTAACAACACTGTAGAAAGTTACAAGAGAATTGAGGGACCGTGAACCACTGTAATGCACGCGCATAGTAGAGTTCATAAGGAAAATATTGGGGAAACCATGGACACCGTACTTCGAGAGGATGCTGCAAAATTGAAAATTGAACTGCCTTTTATTTGAGAAATTTAATGATCACAAAACAAGAGCGCAAATAGAGAGCTATCAAAATGCAAACCTTGGTCGAACTGCTGATTCTCCAATAGAAAGGTGGGGGATTGACGGATACAGAGAGGCGAGGAGGGAGAAGCTCGGACGAAACGCCGTTGAGAAAGGACACCATGATGCGTAGAAGAGCACAGCCACGTACTTGTGGCTGTTCTTGTGGACCAGATTCAGTGCCCGCTGCAACGAGACCTCATCACCCTACACCAATAAAAATGAGGTATTTCATTTGAGTTTCATCCCCCATTACAATCAATTAAATCTAGGCCTCTGCACTATAATTTCCGATAAACACCCATTTATTCCTAAAATTATGCTCTTTACTTTCTCTGCATCATGCCATCCAGTAAAAAGCTGAAGCTATTCATCCATTTCAGGAACTTCATCAGCAATAATACCTCCACAATGACATGGTGAAAGATTATCCTCAAACCATAAACCATATATGCATAAAAATATTCCTACACCTAACTCACCGAAACTATCATAATTCACGAATACTACGCGAAGTTTGAAAAGAAAAGGAGAAAAAAAACTATTATCTTTCAAGAAAACAGCCGATTACCTCTGTAACACGGACGAACTTGATAGAATCGGCATGGCCATCCATGAGACAGTAATTATCACGAAACGCCAGAACCGATTCCACTAATGACTCCCTCCCACAGATAGCCGGATCGCTGCCGGCAGAGGCAGAGGCGGAGGCGGAGGACGCCAGTCTCCCCAACACCAGCATCAACACGATCCCCACCTCCCAGATACCTCTCATGACCGCGTGCAGTACCACGCGCAGCTCCCCCACAAAACCCCAAGAAAATTGAACGAGGAGCCTGAATCAATCAGATGCTGCAGCAACCACAAGCCATCTGGGCCACTGGTCGAGCAAAAGTTCAAAAATTTGGCCGCTGCTTCTGCTGGGGATCGATTGGGAGGGGGAGAAAGAGCGAGGAGAGATCTATGGATTGTAGCACGATCGCAGTCAAGAGAGGATCTCGCACGACACGATAGAGCCGATTGCGCTGAAAATGGGAATTTTCAGGATAAGGGTTTTCAGGATGTACGACGGAAATGGGGGTGGGAGGTGAAAAATGGTTGGAGACGATAAGGAAGCTATTAGGTTGGTTGGGAACAGAGTGTGATGTGCTGGAAAAAAAAATTCTTTTCTAATAATTCAATGTTTTGTTGGAAATTTTGAAACCATTTATTTTATATTCCTATCACACCAATCGACAATTGATAACTTTTGAAAATTCAGATCATCGATCTGTGATTGAAAGGCACTCAGTCGGATTGTTAAATGAAATTTTTTCTTCCGTACATGAAATTTCTAATATCTATACAGAAATCTCAATTAGGGATTTGAAAATAGAAATGAATTTTTTTCTCACGTCGATTCCAATTTAACGTGTTCGTTTTTCAGATGCCTGAATGGGTTGACTTGCTCATTGGCTTCCGTCGTCACTTCAGCTGCTAATTTAACAATCAGCATTAGTAAAACGAATATGATCATTTTGATTGCTTGTGATCACTCAAGAGTTCCAGTCACTTTGTTCGACCCGAAAGGCTGATCAGATATTGAACACTCATTTGATCATTGATACCACTCCTCTTGTCCCAAAAGATTGGATCCATCCAGCTAAAAAGGCAAGGTACTTCAATGAGCTCCAGCAATCATATAGAACCGTCTGCATTTTTTTTTTTAATTCTAGAGCCACTGGCGATTCTGTAAAGCTCTTTGAGTAGTAGATTTAAAGGGTCAGAACAGGAGATCAAAACCATACTTACATGGCCAACAATTACACAACTCAGACTAGATCAGCTGATGAAAATATCTCAAATCTGATTCATACTTGGATCTGAAAAGTTGCCAAGACAAGGCCGTGTATTTTGGACAAAACATTGTTTACACGAGCAGAAGATGAATGTGACATCATTATTTAAACAACCAACAACTGTAGGTTGGTTCACGGTTACTCTTCTTCTCTGATGAAATTCACCGGACTCGGAGGAACTCAGCTCAAAAATAGGCCAAGTTACTGATTGATAAAGGGGTATTAGATGGTGTGCTCCACTTCTCGCTTCTTGCATCTTGTAGCAATTTCTCTGGCAGCCCAAAGTGCGCAGCTTCGATCCAAGGCATCAGAATGCAGCTATTATACTAGAACTATGAAAATCTTCATAACCTCTTCATAATATATGCTTTTATTGACAGATCCCAAATGCATGTAGCTGCAAGAAGAAAAACTAAATGACTAGATGTAGAATTGTGATAAAGGGAAAGACCTCTATGAGCTACTGAAGCCAAATCTTCTACAAGGATTACTGTAATATACCTCCAATGTCAGCAACGAGATTCTGAGAATTCATGTGCATTTCCACCTTTTGTTTCCTTCAACCATTCATGGTAATAGACCATAAAGAATGTTCAAAGATGCTCCTCTTTGCAGACACAAACCATTAGCAATGAGCTCAATCAAAGAACCCAAGTAAACGGCACAAACTCTTCACAGGCTCTCAGTTCTGAAACCTGCTTCCAATTTCTCCATCTCAGCATACCTATACAGCTTCTCATTGAACAAAACCTGAGGATCCTTCTTCCTCAACACGCCATTCTCATCATAACTATCCTTCAAGAAAACTGCCCAATTCATCTCAGTGCCCGCTAAGTAAAACGTTTTGGCCTGCCTCTTTAACATCTCATAAGTACGCCTTGTCAAGTTAAACTCCTCCTTGAACTCCACGATATGATGTATCCATGCCCTCTTCTCCAACGTCAAGCTCAAGAATTCGTGTATCACACCAACCCGATACTTCTCCGCCTCCAAGCTCCACAAATCAAGCTTCGACCCATCAGAGTATGGGGACACGAGGGGCAAAGTGTTCAGTAAGTTAAGCTTCCTCCTATCATCTTCGTCTAGATCCAAATCTTTACTATGCTTGACATTGAAAATGAAGGACTTTTTGACTTTATCCTCATTCACAATGAACTGCCTCTCGATCTCGCTAACGGCCAGTAAGGGATCCCAATTGGCCAGCTCGAGTACTCTCCTCCCATCACTCTCGTCAACAGCAACTCTGAAGTAATTAGGGTATTTCAGAACCCGCTCCCGGAAATCCTCGGGTATCCCGAACAGAGCCCTAGTGTGATAGATCTTATTCAGAGGGATCCTCTTGTTCACTGACATCATGAGCAGCTTCCTCACCTTGTTGACCCGATCAAGCTCGAGCGAGTCGACGATCCGCCTCTCTTCCTCAAGAAGCTCCTCCATGAGCTCAGTAAATCCAAGCCAGAGCTTGTTGTCATGATGGCGGTAGATCTCAAAGAGAATAGGGTGGCGAAGGATCGATTTTGTGACCTTGCGGCCGCGGGGGAAGCCCAGCTCGCGATGAAGCTTTCCGGCGTCATCGAGGCGGAGGATCCGCTCGGGCTGCCGGGCGAGGAAATCGCGGCAGCGTGTAAGGAAGCGGAAATGGGCGTCACGGGCTAGTATGGACTCGAAGTGGGGGACAGTATTGGGAGGGGACTGCACCAAAGTGTTGCGAGCTGATGGCTTGGGCTCGCGCTTCTTGCGGAGGGATTTAGGGGTCTTTGTCTTGAGGAAGGAGGTGGAGAATGGGGAGGAGACAAAGAGGAGGGCGCTGTAAGGGCCAGGGTTTTTGAGGGTTTTGGAGAGGTCGGAGAAGAAGAGGAGCCTCCGTGACATGGAGCCAAAAGCGGTGGACTGAAATTTTGCCTGTTCTGCTCCGCCGAGCGACGCAGCTTCCCCCTTGCTCTTTGTAAAGTCAGAATTATATTTTTCAGTCCTCAATATATAGGTATATTCTAATTTCGTCCGAAGTTCTTCTTTCGGTCAAAACGCATCCTCAATCTTGCATGAAAAATCTCGTTTGATCCACCCGTTACATTTCCGTCCAGATGAATACATAACGTAGACAAGACAGCAGTACGCAGTATCTCCAAACATTGCCCTGAACAGCTTGTTTCCATCAGAACTAGGAAGACAGATTCACAAAGTACGATACACAAAGACAAGAAAAAGACACTCAATACGAGGAAAATCGAGGGAATGAGGCATGAAGATAGTATAGAGACATGAAAGAAGAGGAAAAAATTATCCAAAAGAATTTCCCATGATATATGAATGAACTGCCAGATCTTTGCATATATATACTACACACAGCAAAAGGGCACTTGCTTATCATGTGACCATCCTTGCAAATCTTAATCGACATGTTTCAGAGTCTGTAATGAAGTAATAAATATGACATCACATGATAGTAAAGAATTTTACATGTAACCTGTAAACTTTTCACCGTGCAGCCACTCCGTAGTGTACTTACAAGTTTGCCTCTACGAAAGCCTTGCAGCATTTTCCGTAGGATAGGTGGTTGGTTCAGTTCCACTCCCACCATCTGTTTCCTTTCCTTTCCTAGTATTTAGGGTATCTACTACTTCATTCTGTATGCCTGGTGAACAGAATCGGATTTTCAGCTCGCCTGCCTCTTGAAGAATGGCTTCTGGGCAATGAGCAGTCTCTCATCTGTGCTGCTCTCAACGTCTATAACTCGCGCATCCCACTTAAGCCTCGTGGTCAAAGATCTTGCCAGCTCGATAAGAGAAGTGGTGTCACGAATTATTACCCATCCCTACACCCATCATAGAAGAGATTGGCTCATTAGTTTATATTTATCCAAGAGATGAAAAACAAAACAATAACAAGATAAGTGTTCTCATGAATATGTCAACCAAAGACTTCTGAAAATTACAAACTTGTGTAGTAAACATACAAAGCTTTAATGAGCTTTTACCAACCCTTTCAAAAGAGTAAAAAATGGTAAAGATTTTCCGTGATTAAATCATGCTTACCTCAGGTCGAAGAAGTCGATCAACCTCGGTGAAAAGATCAAGCAACGAGCATCTTCGCTGCTGTCTCATTTCAAGAGATAGAAGCCCAGCTGCATGCACCATGTCGTAGGTTCTTGGGTATGTAGGAAATGCTTCACACCTGAAATAACAGAAGGTTTATTACAGAGACCATGAATATATGTGCAAACAGAAATAGTCCTATGTAGTGTACAATCTTCCTCAAATTGGCAATTAACTTCTACATATATAAGGCAATAAATAGAAAGTACAGTATTCATCAGCTTCTTTGAATATGAAGATTTTTCAAAATTATGCGTACTGTGAATATACTGGAAGCTGATGTGCTGCTGAATTTATCTGACAGGATGGAAAATTAGATTATGTGCATAAAAGGTCACTTAAATATTACCAGTCATGCAATACACCAAGGAAACCCCGGTCAAGGATAGCAGGCAAGTAATTGAGCCCACTCGTGGGCACTACATTCATGACCCAAACATTCTTCCCAGCTTCCAAAAGGGCTGAATTGAAACCACCGAAGTGGGAGTTCATGTCGAGCACATTTCGGACCATGTTATAAGGGGCTGCAGGATCTTCATCACCAGGTCTCTTTGGGTGGTCTGAGAAAATGAGTGGTGAGAGAAGAGACCAGTAATCTCGTATAGCTGCCTTCCAGATCTCCATGTCCTCCAAAAATTCTTGCGAGTGTAGACCTGATAAGAGTTTTAGCCAAAACTGTCTTCAGAAAATTTTTTTGTTTCTGAAGAGAATCTCTCAAATTCATTTTCATCAAGATGATGAATCATTTTGTTATTTCTCTGTAAAATTCCAAAGTTGTTTATCAATCGCACTCAGTCAAATGCAGGTTTTCTTTAAAAGACCCAAAGAAAAACAGTCTTTCCCTTGCTCTTGAAGCACCAGAAAACTTCTCATAGAATTCTTCCACTTTGTTTTATGAAAACTGGAAAGCAGTTCATGTTTCGCCCTTTTCAAGACATAAGAGGGCAGATAAATTACCATATAGTTTAAGCTCCGAGGCATTCAAATTGGCTCTAAAAGGCCAGGCTTTCCGAGCTTCTAAGGGGATCCAGCGCTTGCTATGAGTTCCACCAATGCAGCTTTGTATTGGACGGTAGAATGGAGATTCCATGTCTTGGCCTTCATTGCACAGAGAAGGGCCCACCCCAGGCTTCCTGATCAAATCAGTCAAGAAGATGAAAATCGATCACCAAATGCAATCACATGAATTTTACATGAGAGACATGTTCATGGGCCAAATTGAAAATAGGATAAAAAACAAGAATAAGTAGCAAGATATTAAAACTACAGGCGATCTAAGTCCTTCCCTTGTTTTGGCAAATATAACCAACCTGGAGCAGTCAGTTTCTGTAGGTTCAATATAAAAAGAGGCCTAAGTTGAGAACTGTCCTATTTAATGAGGTTCTGAGAAGTTGCACTGCATCCCAAGGAGTTCATTTGTCTAAGGCACATGCAACGAGGATAAGTTAGGAAGATCCATGAATTTCTGTCTTACCTGGAAGCATAACAACTCATTTTACTAGTCTTCTTCCATATGATAGTTTCATCTTGTTGCGCTATTAGTTCCCAGCACAGATTCTCCATGAAGCTATTGATAGCATTCAACCTCTTCTGGTTTCCTTTTTTACGATTATTTTTAGGAGCAACTGTTAATGGTGAAGTCCACACAAAGTACCCTCCTGGTTTCAAAACTCTGTCAGCTTCAACTAAGAATGTTCCATCTGCATCAGATGAAGTACTCATAAGCTAAAAGGAAATCCAGTGGAGACTGCTCATATACCAAACTGTCCAATCACAAGTGAATGAAGGAGCCATAGTGTTTGAATGTTGTCTAGAGACAAGGTCCACAATCATGATTTAAGTGAAGTAACTTAGGCAGTACCCTTCTGGTCCCAATCTATTCCACATCTCAAGCAATGCAACATGTCGAATGAAAGAGAAGGATAGGGCAACTGCTTGGAGGAGAAAGAACCAATCATCGCAGGAAGACCCCTCTCAAGAGTCAGCTGGACCTGACTTCCTGAAGTCTCATAGTTCGCTATGCACATTGTCAAGAGTTGTTTGGAGAAGAGGTGAGCTCCAAAGCTACCATAACCACATCCTACATCTAAAATTGTTCTAACCTGAAAAGAGTGTAGAAAATCAATTATAAGATCCAGTATACAAGCAAAGGGCACTTCTAAATGGCCTAGCCTTCCCCAAATTCCAACATAATAGGAGTAATACATGAGGATGGTTAGCATAGAATCAGCATTGCCAAGTTTATGATCAGAAACTCCAAATGCAGTGAAACATCATTGACATTGAAGCAGGAAGAGAGAGAGAGAGAGAGAGAGAGAGAGAGAGAATGCTAAAAGAAGAAAGTATCGTAGGAAATGCTTCAACATACCCCAGCTCGAACAAGGTCATATTCACTTCTCAAACCTATCATCTTTGCAATTTGCTGGGCATAATCTTCAATCCCATCAAATGTAAGGGATGTGGAACGGAAGGATATTTGTTCTTCCTCTAATATCATCATCCTAAAAACCCAGAAAGAAAATGAACCAAACAAGAAAAAGAAATGAAATAAATAACTAAGATATAATCACTAACCAAGACCACGAACCTCTTGGTCAAGCTCCCAGATGACAAAACCTGTTGTGCAGTGATCTTAACATTAGCCTTCCATATGAAGTCCTTTCCTGTGGGCCATCTCAAGGGCACCTTGTAACTAACAGGAGGGACCACGAGGCAAATGTGTCTTGAATCGGGCCCGCAATGCCTCTCGAGCTCACTCTCACTTGGAACACTACCCGATGCATTATACTTATAGCAGGGAACAAGATTCTCGTACTCTTCAGGGCAGAAATCTAATTCCCTTGATCTTGGAGAGCCATGAGAGAGCTCTCCGATGTCCCACAGGTCAGAGAGGACTCTCTCCTGTAGCACACGGTAGTGCTGGTTAATGTGACCACTTGAGGAAGCAGAGATTGATAGGGTCCACCAAAATGAAACACAGAGAGCAAGAATGACTATAAAGAAGAGACTACATCTTAATAGCAGTACTATGTATTGGTGCCGAGACCTGGGGTACAAGGAATCAGGGGAGAAGCCATTCTCAGAGTTGATGTACTTAGAAGGGGAATTAGTGCTGCTAGAGTGGGTTAATGGGAAAGGTAGCTTATTATGGGTCTGATGATCAGAAGAGTCTCTTCTACTGCTAGTCAAATCATCCCTGTCTATTTTATCTTTCATCTGGGAGTTCCAGAATTCTTGAGGGCCCCCAGAGGAGGTACGGGTGCCCGAGATGCCTCTATGTAGAGGCCTGGACATTTTCTACCTGTATCAGATATGAAACATGTAAGAACAGATTCTGTACAAATGATTAAAAGGATTCTCACCCAGATAAACTGATGAGAACATATAATATGCTACAATCACTTGATCTTACACAAAGGGTGAGAGTAAGAGAGATGCTACTTTGGCAAAATAAATATTTCTGATACTTCACTGAGTTATAGTGCAGCTATAACAGGCATAAATAACCCAGTGCAGCAAAGTAACCAAATATAACAAGATGAGAAACTTAAAAGGAAACAGAGGCTCTTTATCTTTATCGATCAGATATGAACAAACACAAGACTTGATCTTAGTGAAAAGGCCCAGAGTAAGAAGACAGTGACAAAATCTCAATCCAAAGGACGTGATAGCAAAAGAAACAATTAAAATCATTAAAACAAAACTGCTTTTGTTGACAGGATAAGCCCAAACAAGATACCAAGTGAGAAATCCATTCAATTTATGGAAGAAAACTAAAATTCCTAAATAGATCTGCCAAGTTCGGCGCCAAAAAACAAATAAAGCCATGCCCATAGTCAAAATTAAAAGCTTTTCCCAGGAACTCGGTCGGCATGTATGGCAAACTACATTTGCAGACGAGACAGAGACAAAAGGAGAGTAATCTTTTATCCGTTCTGATTCTAAACTATTAACAAATCTCAACGGGTTTTCAAGCTGAAATCAGGGGACAACCCACGAATGATTTCAACCAGGAACTGAAGAAGATGTGTTGCAAACCGGAGATAACAGATGGAGCTACCTGCCGTCTAATGGAGATTGCATAAGCCCCAACAACCAAAGCAAAGAAATCAGAAAGTGATTTGGTCACTGTAGCAGCTCCTCTCTCTCTCCCTGTCCGAGGATAGTGAAGTGGGGGAGAGAAGTTTGTGTCCTTAGTGGGTTTGTCACGGAGAAGAGAGAGGAGATGTCGACTGCAGCCTTGATCCAATCTATACAGGGAGCTCGGGAAGTGCACTGAGAACTCATTCGCAAATTAAATATAAATCCGCTCCGCAGCACAAATCCTCTCCCCCAGTAAAAAAGATCAAAGAGTTCTTATCCCCAACTCCAAGTTCCCAAATCCAAATCAAGATTTTTACGCGAACAACATGAAACCCACTTGCTGATGTACCATAAATATTCACAAACTCTGCGAAAATCAGGAGTAAAACGAAAAAATGAGCCTCTCCCATTTTCTTGAAATCAGTAGACTAATGCGCCAGCCAGCACATCTTCCATGCTTCTAGTGTATAATAATATTATGAAAAGAAAACATCAATAAAATTTCTTTAATTAGCAAGCATTACTATAACCATTCTTGTCATCAATGCACATTTACTCGTCCTCAACGATATGAATGGTGCTTTTACACCGGTGGCATTCCCAGCTGTAGCATTAACTCAAGATTTACTGATTTAATGAGTAGTTACCCCGTTAGAACGTATTTAACTAGAGACATATGATATTACATTGCTAAATAAGTGATAGCCCTCGTATTTATTTGATGAAAAGAAGTTAAAAAATCTTCTATTTTTGGCTGAGATATTAATTAACTTTGCTAGTTATTGATGTACAGTAAACAGCTACAGGCTCCATCCTTCACGTGCTTGCATCAGCGTACATAGCTATATGGCTCCGTATAATAACTGCGTGATGACGCACATCTGGGATCGACTACATGCGAATCCAATTTCTTCCATCCTCTTAGTTTTTTTTGTCGACAATTCTGCCTACCGGGAGAAGCCATGCTTTTATGGTGTATCTCATGCTTTGTCTAATCCAATTATCATGTCATTGGGTCTCGGCTGTCTCAGCTTAAAGTCAAGCATATGGTCGGTGAAACGATGCGATGATTACATGAATGTAGCCAACCCATCGCCTATACTTTGACCTGTTACATGGAGAACTTGAATACTGTGATGCATACGGTGAGAAGCATGCTAGCTCGAGTAGGGTCGAACCACTAGACTTGACGAACAGACCATGGAAAAGATTACGGGACCGTGTCTAGTAGTATTGGTCTTCTCGTATCTTCTGTAGAAGCCATATCTATCGTATGCCTTTAAGCATCATTAGTGAGTAGGGCAGGTTACAACTTTTAGCACCCTTTTGTTTTTCCCCTTAATGATGGTCACATACAGCACCCTTTCGTGTATAGCAGCACTTGATGGCCCATTGAATATTTGACCAATCCCAATGTGAGTTCGATCGAGTCACTAATGAGTCAAATTTTTACTGGAATTTATAATCCTATTCAAATGAAAAAAAAAAGCAGACTGAGCAATTCGAATATCATTCATGGATCACAACCTGATGAGGGACTCAGATCAGGTGGGAGGCCATGACGAGGGAGAAGAACTGATTTTTTTAGCAAATTCCGAGGTCTATCTCCGGGTGCACACTGTATAGATCCAAACAGCAAAATGACATCGATTGCTTTCATCAGTTACAATTGAAAGCATCCCGAGCAACCTTAAATCGATGTATATTTCCAATATTTAGTGTATTAATAAATTTTCAACTAAAACAAATGGATATATAGAAAAAGGTACTGTCGGGAGAAAAAAAAAGCATTTCATCGGGCATAAGAATCCATGAAACGCGTTTCCCATACATGCATTCGACCCACTTTTAATTCCTGGAACCATACGATCTAATACGGTGAAAAATCGATCCATCTTTCCATAACAAGGTTTCTTATAACCATCCGCAATATCAATCGGTCAATTCCGCTTAACTTTCTTCCCGCGTCCGATCCAGTGGGTTGCAAAAATTAAGGATAAGAATGCCCGACCACGTACAAGACAAGACTAAAAGGGGCCGAATTCGTTAGAGAATAAAAAACTTATCTTAATCACGGATGGAGCAGATCCAGACTGGTAGGTGGTTTTTTTAGTAAGGCAATTAATTAGGAGGTCCGTTTCAATTTCGTTCAGGTTTCGGTTAAAAGCGTGTGGGCCCCCGGATGCCGACGTGTTACGGTGGAGGGAGACGGTGACGTGCCGGCGGGGCGGAGAGGGAACCGCGGCCTTCCACTCCAGCGATGGACTCTGTCCCTGCATTGGGCCGCTCCCTTTACGGGATCGGCGGCCTGAAACGCGGAATCGGAATTCGAAGAACTTTGAAGTTGACGCCGTATATTAAAATTTTCAAATGAGTAATTTTAATTGGAGATATTTGATTCTGACAAGAAAATTACTTCCATCCAGTCGGACCACTTAGTTTCACCTAGTCGGTAGAATGCACCCCGCCTCTAGCCAATCGGTTTGCCCAATAGCACCTAGTCAGCTGGCTCCACCCCGCTCCTATTCAATCGGTTCACCTGATCAGCCTTGACCGGTAGAATGCACTAGGGTTATTAAAACTACGGTCCAAGCCGGTTCTAGTTCAATTCAAAACGAGCCTAAAACCGTTTGACCTGTTTGCTTAATAGGCCAGTCCGGTTACGAGTCACAGTTCAGGCAAATATGAACTGGTTTAGAACTGTTTATAAATGGACCGGTTTGGTCTATGAACCGTCCTTTTTAAAAAAATTTAAATTGACCCGACAAAATCTGACGGTTGATTTACAGAATTTTTGGTGGTCCAAGCCGGTTTTCAACAATTCTGAGCTAGTTACAGTTCCGAGCCGATTTATAAATAATTTCACGCTAATTCCAAGCCAGTTTAGTAGGGAAACGGTCTGAATCGGTTACAGTTCAACGAGTCCATATTTCGGTACCGGTCAATAACCGCCCCAAACCCACGACGAACAGTTACGGTCCGGGCTGATTTCAGGTTTGGACGGTCTAGTTACAGGTCAGCCCGGCGCATTTAACATCTCGAAACTGCACCCCCCATTGATAGTCTATAAGTTGGCCACCATGCAATCGACAAACCCCTTCTTAGTCGAGTTGACATACCTATCTCTGACACATAAGAACCACACATGCAAACAAGCCTCCCAAGTCATTACAAATATTCAGTACCATAAAAGAGAATATAAGTTTTTATAAATACCCTAAAAAGTAATACACTTAGCTCTTAACTCTCTTTTCCCATAATTTGCTAACTTAAACATCAGATGACGATTATTTTGTGAAAACCACTCGGGTTTGGCTTGCTTGCAAATCTATCCGTGACATCCTAAGTTCAACTGGATAGCTGAATGTGGATCTACTCTGGTGACCTGGAGAAGAAGAAGAAGAAGAATGTCTTCACTGTAACCACTCCCCGTTGTTGATCACACAATCCACGCACATATCTAATCTAGATCACCCATGATCAATCCATCCCATTCCTACATGATGATCATAATAACAAATAAATACATAAACAAACCAAGACTTACCCAAGTAAGAATATATCAAAAATAGTCTGTTCTTAAATTAAGCCAATATCATCCTATTAAACCTTATAAACCATTACCTAGGAATTAAAGATTCCATTTTCATACAAAGTAACTTTGTGTGTGTGTGTGTGTGTGTGCGCGCAATGTGCAAGTAAGAAATTTTGCGTTCTTATTTCAATCAAAGCTATTGAAAAAGCTGCTGTAGCACTTACCATATTACAGTGGGATTCCACTGCTTCTTTGATCGTATCCTTAGTCTCTACGTATATTATTCTACTGGGAAAATTGAAGGACGACATACTTTCCCACCTTTTTCCCATCGTGCCCATTTAATTAATTAATTATTATAGTTTATATGAAATTAAAATGAAAATTGTGTGTTGAGTTGGGTATATACTGTGATCCATTAAACAGGGGATGGATTTGGATGGTAATTAAAGGGATCAAGCTGAGAGATGGGGCTTGATATAACAGTAGTATTATCTCGACTTAACCACTAAAAAATTATAAATTCAATTTTTATCGCGAAACTTTTAGTATCCCTTTAATTAATCCTTCTCCTATCCCAGTTTTGATTCATTAGATGAAGAGTTTTTATCACCTAAATGCTAATCTTACAGGGGTTACGGTGTTCTGCCTTTATTCCATATAATTTCTTTTTTTTTTCTTAAGACGTTTGACCAATTTTTTTTATAGGAAAAAATTAGTGTAGGCCTAAGAAAGAAAGAGTTTTAATATTAGGAATTAGCCGACTAGGGATGACGAAATAGTCAACCTAAATTCTCGTCGATTCTCATCAATTTCTGCAATTTGAGGTCCCTTTAAGCTAAGACCGCTAGATAGATAGCTCGCGACTCTCCTGAATGATCCAAACACGCTGAAAATCCTTATCGTGTACGCGTTTTGATAATATTTCACCTATAAAATCTTTAATCCGGTCGGTGTCTTCTGGTCCGAAGACGGCACATAGCATCACTTCACATGCCTCTCGTCCGAGGCTGACTGAGTTGACCGTATTTAGCCAACGGGTCAAACGCTTGCTCGAGCTCAACGATGTTTGCTCGAGCAGCTTCGGAGTTGAAGCCTATAAAATGGCCGAAGAATCAACACCAAGGAAAGATCAAGAAAAACCCACTCCGCTCATAGGGAGTTCAATGAGGAATAAGAGAGTCAATTAGAAGGGGATTGAATCGATAAAAAATGAGGTGAAATCTCATAATTTCAAAAAAATAATGATAAAATCAATAAATTTTGTATGCGTATTTTCTGAATTTCTAAAACTCAACGTGGGGTGAGGCGATTGCTCCCGCAAATCCTATCAGTTCAACGATCGTGCATGAATGACAGGTGCATGTCGAGACTCCATAGCCGTGTGTCTTGAGCAGTACGATCAAGAGCATATTGCTATCATGTGCAAATTGATAAATTTCTAATAATAATAATAATAATACATGGCACATGTAACACGATGCTGAGAAACTTAAAAAAAAAAAACCCTAATTAATCTTTTGCATCTATATCTGTGATGATATGATATTCCTAACAGATATCACATAAAAAAAACTTATAATCGGAAATATAATTAATGGAGCACCTCTGTTTGGTGGATTTTCGGGGCCATGTCGGTGCCATATATATATATATATATATATATTCACGAAGACAGCAAAGCATCTCACGCTCGTCCAATAATGGTGAACCCTGCCTCAGCCTTTCAAGTACTCTTGGAGGACGACCCTCAAACCTCCACGTGGATGTGCTCCAACATGTGAAAGAACACAGCCACTTGTTAATCTTCAACAGTACAATATATTACTACGATCCAAACTGGCATGTATTCTTCTTGTATGAACCATCGGGTTTCACAAAACCCAATAGAGCATAAGTAATGCGGGTTCAAATTGGGTCGATCAACATGTATGTCACTTGCTCTGTGAGGCAAAATTTATTGATTCATTTACTAGTGCACGTGAAAGCAAGTGTTCCACTGTAGGCATATATAGCTGGGCCCTCTCGAGTCTTGATGATCGAGCCACAACACTCGCCGGCCGAGCTGCGAGGCATATTCGGTTTTTAACCTTTAGACCGGTTTAGATTCATTGTACAAATGATCAACGATGATCTCACCTGTACTAGCTAGTACTGTGACATCTGGAATCGACGATGGATATCGATCTCGCAGTTCCTCTAGCTATTTCATCTTCGAATCTGAGCTGTTGTGTTTGTGGAGAAGGCCATGGGCGGTGGTCCCATCAATGTATATTAAGTGAAGCATTAAATCCGAGGAAGATAAAGTTCGAGGAAGGATACGAGTCACTTTCATGGCAATTCAATGCTCCGTCCGTCACTCGATCGGGATGGTGATGGCAGGTGGTCTTGCCCCTTTTACCATTTCGAGCTGCCAATGAGTGGAATCATTTATGTCACCTTTTTTTCCTTAGTCGTGAGTCCAAATTGTTATATTTTTACACACCAATTTATATCAAGTCTAAATTAACAATTTTCATTGTTCAAATCTCTCGTACCTTTTATGATGTGATTGATTTAGGAGTATGATGGGATGGATTTAGGGGAAGGAATCGCCTCTCTTAAATTAAAAAAATTTAAAAATTTTGCATATAAAATCGATTGATTTCGTTCATATTTATATTAAATTTACGAAACTCTACTCTATTAGAATAAACTTTTTTACCCTTCTTTACACTACCCAGAAATTCGATATTGGAATTTGTAAATCCGTACCTATTTCTGCTGTCTACCTTACATTTATTGTTGACATCGGGGATTCAGATCCGTTAAAAATGTGCCATCGTGTGCAGCATGAGTGTGAGGTTAGACCAGCATAATTTAGGGTTTGACCCGACTCTAGATGGTGAACTTGCATGTGGTTAGTTTGATGTTCTATACAAAAGTTAAATTAATAGACATCAGATATCTAATTTATCATATTTTAAGAATTCATATATATATACTGAGAAGATGTTGGAGTTGAACCATCGTGGACCACTCCAGACAGTCGACGGCACGGTAAAATGACATTTTTTTTTTCCATTGTAACTGAGAGAGGTAGACATGTAAGTGCAGTTATAGGGATGTGTGAAACTCCCGTGACTTGTCGTTGGGCACTGAAATTGAATCAGCTCAGAGGACAAAAGCAGGCCTGATTCAGTCAGAGGCACAGCAATCAATGAATTAATACAGTCCAGAGAATTTCCGTTCGCCTGCCTGTGCTTGGTGCAGGAAAAAAAACATTTTATGATTCAGATCCAATCAATCCGTGGCTTATTAGTCACCGCCAGCGGTTAGATTGTTGGGTAGGGTATGAATAATTGATTATAAATTATTTGATTAAAGTGAAGTGATGAGTAATTTATTAGTTTAAGAATAAGGTTCGCGATTACACTTATTAGATTATATCTTCTTCGTTCAAAATTATTATAAAAGAAATTGAGGATTCTATATTTTCTTAATAATTAAGGGAATGTATATTTAATTTTTATTATAAAATTATTTATATCTTTTTATTTTACCATTCTCTTAATCTTTTTTGATATGCATTTCCTATGTAACAAAAAAAAAACCAAAAATGAAAATTTTTGATCCACATTCACTTTTTTATGGGTGAAAATAAATCAATTTACCATTTTTTTTTGTTGATTATTAATCCATTTTTTTCAAAAATTACCATATCAAAGGACATTGCTTCCATTATATAAATTGGTGGATATAGCGCTAAGTTCTATTTTTACATTAAAGAAATTTCCAATTCAAATTATATGAGCAAAATAATGCACCACTAAAAGATCTCTGTCATTTAAAAAAGGTTGAATTGGTTCAAATATAAATTTGTTAGTTCATGTTTAAATTTTTGAATATTTATATTGATGATTAAAATATTGCTAATCCTTTGAAGGTTCCCCTTTTTTATAATTTAATTTTTAATTACGGATTGCCGTTAAAAATGCATCAATTTTTTCTAGCAATGTTGAAATACATCAAATTTCTTCCTAATTTTTCAGTTAAAAAATGGAAGGAAAAAAAAAAGAAATTCGAAGAAAAGAAAATAAAAAGGAGGAATTGGGGTGAGAGAGGCTCGAACTCTCGACCTCAGGATTACTCAGAAGCTATGAGACCTACGCGCTAGCCAACTGCGCCACCACCCCTTTGGTTTGCTTGTGAAAATCTCACCAATACATATAAACTGAAGGTCAGATCTATAACACAAAGCCTGGCCTGCCCACTTACGTGAAGCCTAGGATGGCCCAAGTGAAGGGCTCAGAGTATGAAGCCCGAGCGGAAATGGTCTAATTTCAGTGTGCACCACTGAATTTCCCAAAAGCCGAATAGCCACTGATTAATTCAACTCCATCCTAGGTCGGCTCACTAAATAGCACAAATTTTCTCGATTCACATATCTCGAACCCGATACCTTATTTCCAAGCATGCGGCATTGAGATACTGTAATACTGATCTCATTTAACCGGGATAGTCTCAGACATATGATAACACAAGAACATGCATCGACCTCCAGACGTACTCATGGAAGTATTAGACAAATTCTGTCTTTCCCAATAACATGTAGTTTGAGTAATAAGCAATCCTTTATATAGTAGAAAGGGGATAATGAGTTAATTATAGTAATTCGATGTATTATTCTTTAATTTAATCTCTCATTTTTCAACTCTTATTAATAGAGAAAATCTATAATTTGGAGAATTTTAGCTTTAGTAGGCAGCTTATACCGAATATAGAATGTTAATAACTTATTAAATTTGTAAATATGAGAAAATATTGACAAAAGAGATGGAGAGCAGTAGAAACATAATTTTTTAGACCGAACCAATTCAATTGGGAACTGGTTAGGGTTATTTTTACTTAATTAATCCAAATGCACTCTAAATTCAGTCAAATTTATTTAAATCGGATGATTTTTAATTCGACCGCTAAATTCAACTGAATTAATGATCGAACATGGCGAATTAAAAATATTTAAAAAAAATCTCACCAACCTCAACGTTCAATAACAAAAACATTAGTATTATATTTTATCTTTATTATATTTCAATTTTTATTTTTAATTGAATTTAGATACTAATATTTTCAACTTTGAAATTATAAATTAATATTTAGTATATGGTATTTGAGATTATAATCAATAATAATAATAATAATAATAATATTTATTAAATGTGTGATTTGGCCCATGAACCCAACTATTGATCGGTTATCGGCTCGGTCTAATTTTAAAAACTATGGATATAACTCTTTTGGATATAAATTGTCACAGTAATTTTATAAATAAAAAGACATTAATGAAAAGATTGGTTGCAGACTACCCTGTGGTTGCAGTAATCGAGAGAGTGCCAAACAAGGAATTTCTTGATTTGCAATTCCAACCAACCCCCAAGCAAATTCTCATGTTCAACCGACAAAGTTAGTAGCAAGGGCAAACAGTGTGTGGATATATATGTGCTACATGTAAGGCCCTAATTATGATCGAGCAGTATCATGATCGAGACAGGTTATATGATCATCAGGAGATGGACAAAATTTCTTGCATTCTTCTGCATGCGCAAATCTCCGCACAGATCGTCCGTCATGGATCCGACTCAGTCGGAATTGATGATGACCCGCGATTATGTGTGATATTGTTGCAGGCGGGGAAGGGGTCGATGATGATCGTGGGCGTTTTGGCTGTCGAGGGTTTCAGATTGGCGAGGGGAGGTAGGAGGGCACGTATGATGATCTCATTTGCCATGGATTTTCAGCCTTCTGAGGATCGAAACTTGCTGATATAGAGGGCAAGGTGGAGAGCCGGGGGGGCGGGCCACTGGAGTCAAAAGTGATTTCCTCGTCACTCACTGACTAAAAGCAGGAGAAGCTGCTAACAGTACCGAACCATTAATATTCCCCATTGACAAAATCGAAGGATTGTCTCCATTCAACAGCAACATTCTCCAGCCACCCCCACCATTAATTCTCTCATCAGCACTTAGATCTTTCCCCTCAGTTATTGCTCCCCAACCCACTCAGTCACCTCCATTTTTTTGGCCTGCGTATTTACCCATCTAGAAATCTGATTAGGTCTTTGATAATTTATATTATTAGTTCATCAAGAAATAGACTAATCACAATTATAAATTTACTATATTCATGAGATCTCAATTTAAGATTCGGATTAAAGGAAAGAAATTGCATTTGAGGTACTCGTTAGAGATGGATTTAGGGGTCACGAGCTACCGTTCATACTCTTTTATTTGAAAGAAAATGATATAATATTATACAAATTATACCGAATTAAAATTTAATTTTATAAGTTTATAAAAAAATAGAAAAAAAAAAGAGAAAATATATTAAGAATTACTATGGCATGATCTCTTAATCCCATTTCATGAATGACAGATAGACTAATCCAGTAATACTATCTCTCAAGACGTATATAAGGAGCACATGAGTAAACAGGCTCATGCATATTCTCCAGCGAGCTCTATCTCTCCTGTCTCACCCATTCTCATCTTGTCAATGGCTTCTTCCTCTGCACCCACTTCTCCCAGTCCTACGAGCCTGAAAGGTTCAGGACCACCGAATGATCTTCTACCAGTCGAACCACTTCCGTTGATCACTTGCCTACTTCGTTCTCCAATGTCTCCTGTCCATGAAACCCCTCCTAACTGCACCTCCAATCCACGCAAGGCACCACTGGCTGAAGGTGACGACGATGTCACAATCGCCCTACATATTGGCCTCCCGAACTTCTCCGGTGGAGGCTCCCGGAACCTGCCGGAGGCACTGGGTGCTGACGGCAATGCAGCGGCAGCGGCAGCGGCAGCTGCAGAGAAGAGATACTGGATACCGACGCCCGAGCAAATCCTCATTGGATTCACCCATTACTCGTGTCATCTATGCTTCAAAACATTCAATCGCTACAACAATCTTCAGGTGAAGATCGACACGTTACGTGCGATCAAGAAAAAAAATGTGTATAATGATCATCTGTGATTGTTTTTGTGCATGGTAGATGCACATGTGGGGTCACGGGTCTCAGTATCGAAGAGGACCGGAGTCTCTCAAGGGGACGCAGCCGCGGGCGATGCTGGGTATCCCTTGCTACTGCTGCAAAGAGGGTTGCAGGAACAATATAGACCACCCTAGGGCCAAGCCGCTGAAGGATTTCAGGACTCTCCAGACCCATTACAAGAGGAAGCACGGGATGAAGCCCTTCGCCTGCCGGAAGTGCGGGAAGCTGCTGGCCGTCAAGGGCGACTGGAGGACCCACGAGAAGAATTGCGGCAAGCGCTGGCTCTGCACCTGCGGGTCGGACTTCAAGCACAAGCGGTCGCTCAAGGACCACGTCAGGACATTTGGCTCCGGCCACGGCCCCCTTCCGGCGACGCCGTTTGGCGCGGTTGAGGCAGCGGAAAACGGGGCTGCATCGTCGAGGTATATGGTTTGAAAAGTTACGTGTCGATTACGGGCCGTAGCAATCATCCATACGAATGCTAATGTACGGGTCGATTACGGTTGTGAATTAAATTAATTTTTTATCGGATTAATAGGTATATGATTATATAAAGTATAATTAATATCTTAATTTTTACATTTGGCCGATTTTGTCCATTTTGTTAGGATAATATTTTTCCTTGCCAATAATTAGATTTTTAAAAAATTGTAGGAAACTCTTATTTTATCACTTCTAAAAAAAACAATGATTATAAAAAATATATATTTAAAATAAATGCACAGATTAAATAACTAATTACTGTAAAGAATGTCTATATGATTTCATCGAGAGAAAAAAAACTGAAGGACCTGAATGATCGAGCCAGAAGGAGAGTCGGAGGACTTTAACTTCTTTTTTTTTCCTAAATGTAATTTTTATGCCACAAAAAGTTAATAAAATAATAAAAATTGCATTTGTCCAGAATATCTTTTTAGTATTTCGAACAAAAACAATAAAACAACATGTTCGAGTTTGGTACGACGATGGCGTATAATGGACTTCTTGCCGTGGCCCATAACTTACTGCAGCCCATATGTTTCGGGCCCATATTGAATCCACCAACCTACCTACTTTCCATTCCGGCAAACACCATCAGAAAGTCAATACTGTGTGGATCGGAACAATTCAACTCCTGAACATTGGCTTGTAACGCTATGGATTTCTGCCTCTATCACGCACTTATCACCGATAATTAGGGTTGCACAAAGGGAATTGGAGAACCGGATTGATTTGAGATGAACCGATTTTTATATAATATAATTTTTTAAAGGTGAAGCAGTAGGGTTAGTTATGAAATTTAAACGGTTCAGTTAACCGGTTTGAACGGCTGAATCATCTTAAAAAAAATTAAATATATAGTAGAAATATTTTTTAAAAAATAAAAAAGTTAGATATAGGTTATTTTATTGTTGTATAGCATACTTTTTACCATTTCAAACCAAATTTCATTTTAAATAAGTTCACTAATCTTAATCTTGTACATTTAATTTATCTTTAATTGAAATTTTTATGATTTTAATATTTGTTGTTGTTTTATTTTTTTCATTTTCTTGTATTTCGATACTGTTTTTGTTTGTTTTATTTTATTTTTTAAAAAGTGGTTCGAACGGGTTAACTGAACCATATAATCGATTCGAAACAATTTTATTTTATAACTATGTAATGGTTATGATTTGAGAGTATAGTGCTCGTATTGAACCGAATAACTTTAATAGTTCGGCAAGGTTAAACGAACCGGACCATGAGCAACTCTACCGATGATGTAAGTGTCCTCAAAAGCGATACACGAAACCGGCCGAAATCAGGCTCCGGAAGGTGATTCGACCCGGCCGGCGAAAATTGTGTCTTAAGATTGCGAGGATTCCATCGAATCACGAAACATGACCAACACACAACATGCAAGGACAGTGCCAGCTCTACCGGGAGACCAACTCCTCCCTCCAATGGGGATGCTGGAGCTCCCGATCTGCCTGCCAATGGGAATTTGGCCCCTCGTGACCGAGCGCTTTCCCCAGCAATAGACGGAAATCGGAAGCATTCTTCTTTTTCAGGACGTGCGGTGAATTGACCGACAAATTAATTAATGCAGTCCATGGACAAAATGCATATTAGTTTAATTGATCTTGACTTACTCTTAGGTTCGTGGCTGCTTCCTTTCGAACTCGAGAGTTGAAAGTCAAGGAGGCATCTCACTGTCAAGTTTATAAGCATGCCCACGGGCAAGCCGGCAAGGCCAGGAATAGTAGGAAGCAAACTACATCTTCCGTAGCCGGACTTAGCCCACATCACAAGGATCTTAAACCTGGTGGAAGTGCCACGGGGTATAAGCAAGCCAATGCTGGAGCATGAATTACTTATGATCATTAGTGTAAGAGTATCTTGTATTTGAGACAAATAAAGTTCAAATTCGATAGATTACATATGAAGAAATTGATGAATTGATGAGCTTATCTTTTTCTAACTCGGTTATCCTTGAATTTCATCTTCTAAACCAAATTTCTGGATCTATTTCTTGTATTTCTATATGGCATGGGATCATCGATCGTAATGGATGACTTGGTCATGGTGGACTGTACGGGCCGACCACTTAAAGTGTCAATGAAGTCTCCAGAGGAGAAGGGACTGTGTCGTGGGGCGGTGAGGGAGTTCTGAAAATTCGAACAGCTCTTTAGCAAAAAACAAAGTAAAAGGTTGGCATTTGGGACCATACCCACAGCGATGGGGGGAAAAAGGAAGAAGAAGGAGGAGCTATGGTTTGCCTTTTGCCTAAATACTTGCAACAACATAATTTAGTGCCCTTGCTAAAAGAATGCAGCAAATTGTGGCTCTCTTGCTCTTGCAATTTGCAACCTCGACCAGTAACCCGGCCATCACTTTTGCAGATTGAAAACCATGCGCACAGTTGAGACATCACTGTTCATATATGCAGTGTTCGGTCCGTCTTCCCGTGTCAGGGAAGAGAAGTGCTCGTGATCCTGTGACACGTCGATGAGGATACTGCGCACAACTGGAAAACGATACTCACAGATATGCATAAGGTCCGCTCATGGTCGATCGCCTTAATCATGGAGATTGACTTTGGAATTCGTTAATTTTTCACGTGGGTGGGATGGATGGATATTCCATAGATCTGGTTTCATCTTCGATCTTTTTTGGTTCTCGTGATGGTGAAGTCGCAGGTCTCGTTAGCTGGCAAAGACTCACAGCTGCCTCTCTCGTCCCCTTCCGGGCAGCTTCCACCCACCCCACCACCCCCCAAATAGTGCCATCCCATCCCATCTTACACTGCTAGTGACATGTATAAATACCATTCTTATCCTATTCATTCCCTTCAATCAACAAGTGACCTCGAGATCGATCTGAGCTTTTGCTTCTGAAGATCTCTGTGATCATTGTAAACTCCACGTATCCTCCCAACAATGTCTGCAAACAACCTTCTCAAGCTTCTCCTCCTCCTCCTCCTCTTTACCTGCTTCATCCAGCTCTCCATGGGCGCCAGAAAGCTGGGCGAGTTGGTCCAGGACCAGACGCAGCTCATGCATTACCACAATGGCCCCCTCCTCACCGGGAAAATCTCCGTCAACCTCATCTGGTACGGAAAGTTCAAGCCCTCCCAGAGGGCGATAATCTCCGACTTCGTGGCCTCCTTGTCCTCCGCCGCCGAGCCCGAGTCCCAGAACCAGCCATCGGTCGCCGCTTGGTGGAAGCAGATCGACAGGTACTACCGCATCAGCGGCTCCAAGAAGGGATCGACGGCACCACCGCTCTCACTCTCCCTCGGGACCCAGGTTCTGGACGAGAGCTACTCACTCGGGAAGTCCCTCGCCGACAGGGAACTTGCCACATTGGCCTCGAGGGGCCAGCAGAGGGACGCCATCAATGTGGTCCTGACCGCGTCCGACGTGTCGGTCGACAGGTTCTGCACGAGCCGCTGCGGGTCCCACGGATCGGCGGCGGGCACGGTCAGAGCCATGAGAGGACACTCCAAGTTCGCCTACGTCTGGGTCGGGGACTCGGCCGCCCAGTGCCCGGGCCAGTGTGCGTGGCCCTTCCACCAGCCCATCTACGGCCCTCAGAGCCCGCCGCTGGTGTCTCCCAACGACGACGTCGGCCTCGACGGGATGGTCATCAACCTCGCCGCCCTTCTTGCCGGGACCGCCACCAACCCATTCAAGACCGGATTCTTCCAGGGCCCAAGGGACGCCCCACTGGAGGTGGCCTCGGCGTGCGCCGGGGTCTACGCGAAGGGCGCTTACCCGGGGTACGCCGGGGACCTGCTGGTAGAACCCACAACCGGGGCAAGCTACAACGCGAACGGTGTCAATGGGCGGAAGTATTTGCTCCCCGCCCTGTACGACCTTGCCACGTCCTCCTGTTCCACTCTCCTGTAATTTTGCTCAAAATTAATTATACTAATATTAGCGGAACTAGTGGTACGTAGAAAATGTGGAAAATGTTATTGTTTATTTACTTTGAGTTTTTATATAAGAGAAATTAATTATCTTCATTTGCAAAAAAAAAAAAGTGGGTGTTTATTTGCTTGGAAGTGGTGATAACTTTATCTTTAATTTAAAAACGGCTATAATCAAGGAAAATATTTATGAAAAAAAACAAAATTACAATGTCTAAAACTATAGAGGGATCATATATGACTGACTACCAGGAAGACTTGTCCGGATCCGCCCGGAGCAAGCTGCGGCTAGTCGGATCTAAACCGATCCAGTCAATCCTTCGTCGCCCGACTCATCTGCACGTAGCAAAAAAAAAAAGCTCGCCTTTCTCCAACCTCTCGAGGCCTGGCAACGCTGCATCTCAGAGCCCATTCTTAAAGATGCCCATAGTACATCGTCCGTGGTACTTTCTCGGCCATTCGGCTAGAATTAGAGAGTTAAATTTCCCAACTCGATCAAGAAATTGCCCCATCTAGCCAGTGGAATCAGAATAACTATTCGGCCCACAGACACGCCCCAAACCGCTTCTCATCTTTGGGCCGTGATGAAGGAGAGGAAGTAAACTTGTCCCTGTTTAATGTCTCATTGGAACTTGGGAGCATAATTTTTAAAATTATATCCGACCGAGAACGGGTATAGATATAAGTTCAATGGGTTATATTAGGAATTTAATGTGTTGAACTGTGTATTTAATAAATAATAGTGATAATATAATATTACTAATAAATTTATATAATATCATAATTTGAATATAATTTATAATAAAAATTATTAATATAATCATTATATTAAATAAAAAATTAATATAAAATATAAATATAATAAAACAAAATATGTATATTATAATAAATTTTTGTTTTTGTTTTTAATTTTAAGTAGGCTGATTTTTTTATCGATTCAATTGAGTTCACAGGTCAAACCGAAAATCGACCGATTCAATCGGAATGAACCTCATTGGAAGTGCAATTGGGTCTTTTATATAAATTAGACTCGGTGAGTGACCAGTTTAGGTCGAACTAGTCGAATTGGCCGGTCCAATTCAGTTTTTAAAACTATGCTTCGGAGTCCATCTAATTCATAGATTTAAGACTATTTTCATATTTACCTATATCATTATGGAATCAAATCAAATGGATGAATTAACTAAAGTTACCGTGATCAGGTTTTTATCGAGACACCGTCCTTGATATTAGTAATGATAAAAAAAATGGTAGGTGACCTTCAAGAAATCAAAATTTCCCAATAAATTTGGGTTATCCCTTCTTCATGTAGTGCGGATTGAGGTTGGTGGACATGCCACGCTTCATTCAAAGTCAAACTCCCCCACGATTGATATATATATTTTTCTAATTACTAACCCCACTTTATTGGGCTAATTTTTCCTCACAATTGATTAAAAAATGGGAGACTTAATGCATAAATAACTAAATATAGAGTAAATTTTTATATTACACTAAATTTATTATAAGTAAAAAAATTTCTTATCTGCATTTTTAGTGAAATAAAAATTTAATATGATATTATTTATTCACCCTACTGACATTACTCTAATGGTGAATTATTATCAAATATATAATATTTAAATACAAATAAACATATATAACTTTCATTACAATTATTCCTATATTAATTAATACTGGCAAGTGAAAGACATTCAACCAGTAGTTTCTTTTTTGGCAGCTATATTAAAGTAGGTGCCCACACCCGTCAAAAAAACGGAAAAAAATTCAAATTTGTTGACTTCTTCATCAATTCATTTTCCGCATTTACCCCTAATATTCTCCCAAATTTACAGTGTTCCCCCGCTTGCCAGTCCCACCTAACCCCGCTGCCTCCCTCACCAACCATCGCCTCTCCTAAATCGCCTTATTGGACGGTGAGCGGTAATGTTTTGCCGCATAATCTTAGTATTTTTTAATCTAATTTATATAATTATTAAGGGTTCATTAGATTTATTTAGGGTATTTGATATTTAATAATTATAAAATTATATTTTTAAAACTATTTTACTAATTAATAAGACCATATAAAGGATTCTTTTCCATTCTTGCCCTATCTTATCTAAATAGCCTGCCGAACTTGGTTTCACCTAACGCCACCCACAAAATCTCACGTGCCTATAAAACCGCCCCCATTTTCCTCCCTCCCCGTTTCTCTCTCAGGTAACACCTGCCAATCTCATCGATCTCTCGGTTTCTCTTTGTTGCGAGTGTCGTGTCCTTTCCTCGGTATTGGAACCTGAACAGACGAGGCAGGACAACCACAATGGCCGTCTCTTGCAGCAGCACCTCCTCCACCACCTTCCTCCCTTCCAGATCCTTCACCCAGCAGCCCCGCCTGGCCCCCGCCAAGCCCAGATCCTTATCCGTTGCCGCCGTCCATGCAGCCGACAA
The DNA here is from genome assembly GCA_900174645.1 of Sonneratia alba. NCBI lineage: Eukaryota > Viridiplantae > Streptophyta > Magnoliopsida > Myrtales > Lythraceae > Sonneratia > Sonneratia alba. The sequence goes on along the minus strand of FWPY01000002.1, from coordinate 5,462,669 downwards.
GCCGTCCAAGCAGGCCGCTGTCCCCGCAGCCCTGTCGGCGGCAGCTCCCCCGGCGAAGACTGCCGAGAATGTGGCGGGTGGCAAGTGGAGCATCGACAGCTGGAAGGGCAAGAAGGCCCTGCAGCTGCCCGAGTACCCGGACAAGGCCGAGCTGGGGTCGGTTCTGAAGACGCTGGAGGACTTCCCGCCGATCGTGTTCGCCGGGGAGGCCCGCAGCCTGGAGGAGCGGCTGGCGGAGGCAGCCTCCGGGAACGCCTTCCTCCTGCAGGGCGGCGACTGCGCGGAGAGCTTCAAGGAGTTCAATGCCAACAACATCAGGGACACATTCAGGATCCTACTTCAGATGGGAGCAGTCCTTACTTTCGGCGGGCAAATGCCTGTTATCAAGGTCAGATTTTTCACTCGTTTTTTTTTACTCGGTTTATCTGCGGCTTTAGTCCCAATTTTTATCGTGAATTAGGAAAATCTTTACTTTCATTTCTCGTGTTAGGAATAAAGGATGCTGGATTTTTTGTTTTAGTGGACAGTTTTTTTTTTTAATTTCTGGGCATGTTTTCTGGAATTTTTTCTCTCTGGTGGCATCACTATCTACTGTCTACTCTTGCTATTTATTGCATGGGAAGTAGTAGACTTGCAGTGCAGAATGTCCCTCAACTACCGGATGGTTTGCTGATATCCATGAAATTTACGTTACTCTAAACTAACAGAATTTACTAATATATGGGAACATCATGTAGGTGGGGAGGATGGCCGGTCAATTCGCTAAGCCAAGATCAGACCCATTCGAGGAGAAGAACGGGGTGAAGCTCCCCAGCTACAGAGGGGACAACGTGAATGGTGATGCCTTTGAGGAGAAGGCTCGCATCCCTGACCCACAGAGGATGATTCGAGCCTACTGCCAATCTGCTGCGACCCTGAATCTCTTGCGTGCCTTTGCAACTGGTGGTTACGCTGCTATGCAGAGGGTCACACAGTGGAATTTGGATTTCACCGAGCACAGTGAACAGGGAGACAGGTGGGATTATATCTTCCCTTTTCCCTTTATCAATTTAATGTTCAGCTAAATTTCATTCTTGAACTCTTACGTTTTTGCGAACACATCCAAATGTGAACAAATCCTTTGTTGGAGTTGAAGTTCCTGAAGGCGTGATATGTCCTAAGTGTACTGGCAGAAAGATTCAATTTTGGATTGCTAATGCTGTGCAAATGTTGTTTGTGGGTAAGGTTGAGTGCAAGATCAATTAAATGGAGCAATAATCATACTCATCTCGACCTGTTTGACCTGTTTGATTGGAACTTTTGTGTATCATCTGCTAACTTTTCTCCCAAAAGGGATACATTTTGGTTTTTGAAAGACAATTATGTCACAATATTCTGATTGCTACCTTTTTCTTTGGGGCATTTCAGGTACCAGGAGCTTGCTCACAGGGTCGATGAGGCACTTGGATTTATGGCTGCTGCTGGGCTCACGATGGACCATCCCATAATGCAAACCACTGAATTCTGGACTTCCCATGAATGTTTGCTTCTGCCCTATGAGCAGTCGCTTACCCGAATGGACTCAACCTCAGGCCTTTACTATGACTGCTCGGCTCACATGCTCTGGGTTGGTGAACGCACTCGTCAGTTAGATGGGGCACATGTTGAATTCTTAAGAGGAGTTGCTAATCCTCTCGGTATTAAGGTAATTTAACTCTTGTCCCTCTCAGTCTTACTAAAACCTTGCCAGGTTTTGCTCATCAAGCAATTTTTCAGATGCTATTTCTGAACCAATTGAAACTGGGGGATTGAATTCAATTGAACTGTAGTATAGGTTGGTGGTATGCACCCGCTGAGTTATTATTAATGCATTCTGCAGGTGAGTGACAAGATGGACCCAAGTGAGCTAGTTAAGCTCATTGAGATTTTCAACCCTCAGAACAAACCTGGGAGGATCACGATAATAACGAGGATGGGAGCTGAGAACATGAGAGTGAAGCTTCCTCATCTCATCAGGGCTGTTCGCAGGGCTGGGCAAATAGTCACATGGGTCAGTGACCCCATGCATGGCAACACCATTAAGGCTCCATGTGGTCTTAAGACTCGACCCTTTGATGCCATCAGGGTATGCCACTACAATCTGATATTCCCTTTTATGCTCCTTCACACTAATGCTTAAATTCGAGGCAGTTCTGGAGCTGGCATTTAAAAATCATCCCTATTACATGTTCACCTGGGGATGCTAAGAAATTACATAGAGATATATATTGTTGGGTTAGATCATGTAAACTGAAAAATCAAGCGAGGAAAAATGAAAGAGATATGTAATTTTAATGGCTCTTCATTATGCTGGACATGATCATAACTAGAAATGTGGCATGAGACTTGTCCTAGAAGTTTGGATTGCCCATCTAAGAGCTGCCTGAGTAGTTCTATCATTTATAAGTGGTGGGTTGGGTAAGTGAAATGGGGGGTGGAGTAGGTGGGAACAACCTGAACATCTTTAGCACAAGATTAGGTGCAACAAACTCGACATATGGGTTTCCCTGGGAATAAGCCCTGCTTTTCGTGAGAAAGAAATGGCTCTGGTTGGTGGGGAAGGTGGTTGCACATCTCTATCAATGAGCTGGGCTTGGACTCCCTTGAGCTTTATTTGAATTAGTATAGAAGTTCCGTGTCCAATTAAGAACAACTAATCCAAATCTGATATTTGGGTTTTAAATTCATCGTTGTCTTTATGGGTGGTCAAGTATGTCCCGTGCTTCATTTGCTGTTTTGTTTGCGCTCTGAACCAGTGTATCATAGGACAGTGTTGGTGCACCATCGTAGCTAGTCACTTAATCGTTTAGTTCAATGTTCACTTTGATTTGGTGCCTGAAGCACTGTAAGGTGAATGATACGGAGGCAGTCCTTAATAATTTTGCCATGCCCGTTCTGTTGACAGGCGGAGGTGAGGGCATTCTTCGATGTACACGAGCAAGAGGGTTCCCACCCAGGTGGGGTTCACCTGGAGATGACGGGCCAGAACGTGACCGAGTGCATCGGCGGATCCCGCACTGTCACATTTGATGACCTGGGCTCGCGCTACCACACCCACTGTGACCCCAGGCTCAACGCCTCCCAGTCGCTCGAGCTTGCATTCATCATCGCAGAGCGTCTCCAGAAGCGGAGGATCAATTCCAAGAGCCCCCTGTCTTCTTCATCCCCCCCTTCACTGGGGCTGTGATGTTAAAACTACTCAGTGGATGTATTGATACGCACTTTTGGTGTATTCATGTTGGTGAAGTGTGTATTGAGTGTATACCGAGTGAAGCTGACGGTTTGACACTTGCGAGGAAACATGAGATATAATAAGAAAATGAGAATTTACTAAAACAGGTGAGTTCTTTTTAGAAGTTTGGTATTATCTTTTGATTCAAGTCAAGCTCATGAAACTCGATTGAGTTCATCTCCATTGACCATAGATTTTCTCAATGGATGTATTCGAGCACCATTAATCCATACATGGGATCTCGAGTTTGAACTCGGCAGAGTCCGTGAGAAATTATTAATAAAATCGTCCTAATTAACCTCATTTACTGTAAATTTAATCTGTTTTCTGGGGCGTCGAACATTTGTCTTTTTTACACAAATCAGACGTTAGATGTGGGACCCACCTATATAAACCGCTCGTACACCGGGTTCATGCAGCAGGTTCTTAGTTGCGGAGAAGCGAAGAAATGGAAAATGGCTGGCGGCGTTAAACTTCGGCGCAGCGCACACGGAAAATGAAGTCGGAATTCCGACTATTGCTTCCGCATTGGAGTTGGTAAAATTTGATATGACATAAAATACGCACAGCCATAAAAATTTATATCTAAGCTTAATGAAATAAAAATAAATTTTATAATAGAAGATTATTAAAAATTTTTAAAAGTTATTAATTATATATATAATTATATTTTAATATTTTATTTAAATTAATATAAATTTATATTTATAGGTTAAATATATTATAATTTTTTAAAAATTTTAAATTATTTTTAAAATAATTATTTATTTAATTTGTATTCGATTAAAATAATCCGAAATACAAAAATATTTGTGCCGGATTTTCGGCTGCCCTATATGGTGGTGATGGCTCGAATTCTCAGCTCTTATCTAGCCACAAGCCGAGTGGCACCCATGTAATTAAATGCAACAACGAGCGCTTTTCTGTGTCTTGAGAGCCTCTGGCTCGCATCATCCGCGTTTCGCTCCTTGTATCCGACAATCCGCGTTCTTCCGAGGACGTCATCCGGCCGGTCTGGGGACGTCGCAGCTGTAAAAACTAAACGTATATATATACATCTGGGAACGCAAAACGCGAATCACCCTCTCCCCCCCTCCCCCCCCTCTCGGTTATGGCGATGGCGAATCTTCAAGCCCAAGCATCTTTCGAGTTCAGAGACCACCGGCGCGACGCCCTCGGCGAGCTCAGGGTCCTTCCGGACGAGGTTATCTGCTCGATCCTCGAGAATCTATCCCCTCGCGATGTCGCTCGTCTCTCTTGCGTTAGCAGGTCAACCCTCCCTCCCTCTCTCTCTGTCTCTCGGCTGTTCCTTGTTTGTTTGTTTTTGAATCTTTAATTTTGGATGAGTTATACCGGAGAATCTAACAGTCACCCGCATGCTTGAAAATCAATGTTCACGATTTGATGTTTTCCGACTCAGTTCAGAGCTCATCTCTTTTTCCATGCAAAGTTCAGGCGGTAGAATGACATGTATGAAACTTCAAGTCAACTTTTAAGCTAATCCGTTGTTGCTGTTACTCATGGAGTATGCCGCATCATAAGTTATGAAATACAGCTTTGAAGTTGAAGTTTGTACGTGTTGGAAGGGGTGTCTTGAGCTTGTAGGTTTTAAGCAATCGATTGAAGATGCTGAAGTGGAGTCTCTAGTTAGTAATTGAACTGTAGTTTCTGCATAGTCTTGCATCAAGTCTAGCTTTTGACATGGTCCCTGTCAACAGCACATAGACCATTATAGAGAGACGTGCGTTTCACTTTTATTAGTGACGATTTACTGAGAGTAGTGGTAGTTGTGAGTAGGCCACTGCATGCTGCTTTCGGTAATATGTTTTTACTCCCTTATTGCAGCTAATATATTTTATGACTCCTCAAAATGCAGCGCGATGTACATACTGTGCAATGAGGAACCGTTATGGATGAGCGTCTGTCTGAAGAGGGCAAATGGCCAGCTTCAATATAGAGGATCCTGGAAGGAAACAACACTCTACTTGTATGATCTAAAGAGCTGCTGCAGATTAGTTCCCTAGGACTTAAAAGAACGGTTCACTAATATGCAGTTTCTAATCTCTCATTTGCCCTTCTCTCAATGCAGAGAAAATGTTCCAGTCAAATATATTGAATCAGGCCGAAGCCCATTACGTTTTGATGGTAATTTGAAGCTCCTCATATGTCAATATTTAAAGAGGCCTTACCATATCCATAATGCTCAACATTACATGAAATTTAGTTTGAAATGTTGACATACCACTACTCTCTTGTAGGATTCAGTTCATTTTTCTTGTACAGAAGATTATACAGATGCCACACCACTCTGGATGGATTCTCTATGGATAGTGGAAATGTGGAGAGAAAGGATGGCATTTCTTTGGAAGAGTTTAGTCGTGATTATGACGGGAAAAAACCAGTAAGATATATTTTGGCACTAGAACATGTTTGACATGAAAAATTGGGTCTATTTGTGGTATATTATTATGTTGTCCATTTTATGTCAGATCATGTCCTTCAGTTTTTATTTTCATCAATTCATCTTGGCATTTTTTTGCATTTATGTCTAATGTGTATATGCATGCCAATTTCTTTATCTAGCTGTTAAAAATATGTAGGCTTTGCCTTTTTACATGTATGCATCCTCTTCTTTCAAACCTTCATTTGTGATAACTTTTCTTTCATGGCAACAGCAGGTCTTATGGATGAATTTGTCTTGATCATGTCTTTCTATAAAGAGTAATAGTTTATGAAATTTCAAGATGGTTTACGCTATTTGACATCAAATGGATCCTTTTCTTTTCTGTCCATTAGACATGGTTGCTGTCTTTGTTGGTGAATGACTGGATTCTTGTTTCCTTTCCAGTGGCTAAACGAATCAAGCTGTTTGAATGGAAAAGAAGTGTTGTTTGTAACTAGAGATAATTTAAAGATATTAGCATAACTTGTCACGAGGTCATTCCTAATATCTTCCACTAATTCTCCATGTTTTGTGTCTCATCTACTCTTTTTTCTACTGGCATATACTATCTGATTTGGCTATTAATGGTGTTGATGTCACATGCATCGTTCCCTAAGATGTGGAATTATTGGGACTACAAATAAATTTGCTGCCTATTGCTCTGCTCTTAAACCATTACTATGTCAAGAGCTTGTGGAGGAGACTCTTTTATTGCTGACTTGAAAATTGTCAAGCAGGATTAGGATGTTCTCTATGAGTCCATAAAAAGCATATTTCCAATCTCCGCAGGTACTACTCAAGGGGCTGGCTGATACTTGGCCAGCAAGAACTTCTTGGATCATTGATAAGATATTGCTCAACTATGGTGAAAAGGCATTCAGAATTTCCCAAAAGGGTGCACGGAAAATCTCCATGAAGCTCAGTGATTATGTTTCATATATGAACATTCAGCATGATGAGGATCCTCTATATATATTTGACGATAAGGTAGCCTCTGGAGTTCTCTGTTCTCCTCTCCCTAACTTCTCCGGAATGTCAGAACTGATTCCATGTATATTTATGCAGTTTGGAGAAGTAGCTCCAGGCTTATTAAAAGACTATGATGTGCCATGCCTGTTTCAAGAAGACTTCTTTGATGTATTAGATGAAGATCAACGACCTCCATTTAGATGGCTCATAATTGGCCCAGAGAGGTCTGGAGCCTCATGGCATGTTGATCCAGCTCTTACCAGTGCTTGGAACACCCTTCTTTGTGGTCGTAAAAGGTATATCAGCTTTGAACATAGCTTCACAGGTTATTTTTGTTTCTGTGGGAACCTTTTTGTTGTTCACATAATATTAGAACTACAAAAGTGTTCCAAATACATCTTGCTGTATGTCTTTGGATGAGTAATTTAGGAAAATGTATTTTGATAGTTGTTTTTTTTTGGATAGTATCTTGATAGTTTTGATGAAACTGTAAAGTCAAAATGTAGATTTTCCAAGCACTATTATGCCAATGCTTATGAAGATACTGGCTACTCGAAAAATACAAAAATGTGATTATAAAATATAGTATAAGATGAGGGAATTTACTCCCCAACAAGGACTGCTATGAGAAGTCCAAGGAAACTAGGGATTTGCTAGTTCTACAATTTCATGCAAGATGTCTTAAGCCCAGTGCTCAGCCTAAAATACAGCTGGCACTGGTTGGCTTTATGGCTGAATTTACAGTTCACATTATTGTGCTTAATTGAATTAATAAACTAGGCAAATGTTTAGAGAAGATTTATGATTTCATTCTCTATGGTTTATTTCCAGAATTACATGAACTCTGAACTTTATGGGTGTAATGTTAATTTGATTATATCATGAACTTGTCATACTTAGACAGTGTTGAATTAAATGGCATTTCTGTTTTTCAATATTGATCTTTGACATTGCAAGTGGCACTTGAAATGATGCTGAAAGTTTTATGATGTTGAGATCCTTAGAATTACCTGAAGTGTCAATCAGTAAATTTGATTCTGGATGATTCTTAATAGTATGCAGAACTCTTCTCCATATTTTTCTCTTTGCTGCAAGTGGAAATGCTAATGTGCTAGTGCAACGTTGGTAATTTTGGAACAGGTGGGCAATGTATCCTCCAGGGAAAGTGCCTTTAGGTGTCATGGTGCATGTAAATGATGAAGATGGAGATGTTAATGTTGAAAGTCCATCCTCGTTGCAGGTAGAAACTTCTAGCTGAGAAAGGCATTTGTTTGTTTGTTGCATGTATTGGTTCTGATTTGTGCCTTTAAACAGTGGTGGTTGGATTTTTATCCACTTCTTGCTGATGAAGACAAACCAATCGAGTGCACCCAGCTACCAGGCGAGACAATATTTGTCCCAAGTGGGTGGTGGCATTGTGTCCTTAATTTGGAGACAACAGTGGCTGTTACCCAGAATTTTGTGAATCCCAAGAATTTTGAGTTTGTGTGTTTGGACCTGGCTCCTGGTTATCATCATAAAGGAGTTTGCCGTGCTGGATTGCTTGCTCTTAATGATGGCCCTTCTATGGAAGCTGAAATTGTTGACCTTTGTAGAAAGGATGATATAGGTTACTCAGGTTTGACGAGGAAAGAGAAAAGAATGAAGATTCAAAAGGAAGATGATCTTCCTCAAGCAGGAATAACCAATGAGTTATCCCAAGATTCTGATGTGCAGAAACGAGACTTCACTTATGATATAGATTTCTTGGCCACATTGCTCGATAGAGATAAAGACCACTACAATGCTCCATGGAGCTCAGGAAACTGCATAGGACCACGGGAAATGAGAGAATGGTTATTCAGACTTTGGGTTGGAAAACCAGGAATGAGAGAGCTAATCTGGAAGGTATGGGAATTTTTAATATATGTAAATTTTTTCTGTCTTGATAACCTCTTAGTTGGAATTGTAAAAAACTATCCAACTGTAACTGACAGTTTAAGTGCATATTTAAATGTTTCAAAATTAGGAAGAGAAATTAATAGGATACTAGCTACTTAGATAATCTTCAAATGGTTCCTCTCCTTTGACCTGCTTCATCCAATCTCTTCTGTTTGATTGCTGACGTTTTGTTATCTCACTTTTCTCAGGGAGCCTGTCTTGCCCTCAGTGCAGACAAGTGGTTTGATTGCCTAATAAATATCTGTATGTTTCATAACTTGCCTCATCCTACAGATGACCAAAAGCTTCCAGTCGGCACTGGCAGCAATCCTGTAAGTTTAATTGTCGGAATATTTACACAGGTTCTGAAGGTTTAATACTCTTTCTGCATGCATGCATGTTGATGTAATTTGTGTGTTAAAGGCATGAATTTGAAGCATCGATCCATTGTGGGTCTATGTTCATAAAGGATGTTGGAAATGATGCTGGTTAATTTGATCCAAAGGCTTGATTGAAAGTTCAGTGTCTGCATGCATGATTTACTCTCCTCTTCAATGGCTCTCCCTCCTCAAATCCACCCTCTCTGTGGTGGGTCTAGGTTTCAGCACCTACCAGTTGCCCTTTCCCCTAATCAACCATGGAGCGAATGAAATCTATCTTGGATGAAGAGCTAACTTGAACTATTGAACTCTGCCATGTACATTCCTCAAGTTTGTGTGGCAAGATTTTGATCTCTCGACAATTTCAAGAAAAGGAAAAGCAAAAATTCTAATCTGTGTATCTTTACTGTGAAAACTGAAAAAGAATCATATGTTGTACCACTTGTGTTAGTAAATTCCTAAGGTGACCAAGCAAGACCTTGAAATGGCATCTCATTTTAAGTTATATTAACTCATTTGCTGTTATATTCTTTAGTTCTACAATGATATAGTCACATGACATCATTGGCGTTAATGTCATCAAAATATAAGCAGAGAGTGATGAATTGCCCTGATGTTCATCACTCCATTATCTTCTTTGCAGGTTTACCTCATGGATGACCATGTGGTGAAGATTTTCGTTGAAGGGGGCCTAGAAAGTTCGATGTATTGCTTGGGCACTGAGGTATAATTTAAAAGTTTTATCATCTATTTGGATCTCATACTTTTCCAAATTTTCTGATCTTTGGAATCATATTTTGCAGCTTGAGTTCTATACTCTTCTCCATGAGCTCAACTCTTCACTGCAGAATTATATGCCTGAAATTCTGGCAAGTGGGATTATTTATCTTGAAAATGGATCCTTTACAGTTGTTCCATGGGATGGCCGAGGAATTCCTAAGCTAATTGCTGATTGCAAATTATTTCCATGGACACACAGAGAGGAAGGCTCTCCCTTTGGTTTGTGGAATAAGAAACAGTTTGAACTCAGGAGATCTGGGGCTTCTTTCACTGATTTGACCTGTCCTACAGGATCTTCACGAATATGGCCATATGTTATAACCAAAAGATGCAAGGGAAAAATATTTGCTCAGTTGTAAGTTAACTTTTCATATATATGAAAAATCCTTGTGAGCTCTGTTCTTTTAATTGACCAGGCTTTGTTTTGCTTGTTACTATTGCAGAAGAGATACCCTTTCATGGCCAGAAGCCTTAAACTTAGCTTCCTTCTTGGGCGAGCAGCTGCATAACCTCCATGTCTTGCCTCTACCACCTTTCAGTTCAGAAATTTCTGATGTTGATCTAAATGTAGAATCCAAATTTAGTGATTCTTTTATGGAGGTCCAATCCTGTGATTCAAAACTTTCTCCAGAATGGAAAATCTTTTTCCGAAACTTATGCAGCAAGAAGATGGGTGTCTCCAGTCGCCTAACAAAATGGTAAGCAGATCTGCTGAGGCAGCAATTCAGTTGTCGTTTAGGAGGATAATATCAATATACAGAAGATTATTTATTTTAGTGTCTTGAATCAGTTGTACCAGTTTCCTGATAATCACACCTTGATGTATATTCCAAGTAATTTGCTTCAGTGAATTTCCACTTTATTTTGGGTTTGGTAGATGCACAGTATTTTGTTCAGCATGCATTTGTAACAGTTTGGGGAGTGTGGGCATATGATGACTTTTTTTTTAAAATGCTATATGCTGCTGAAAATGTTTTCTTGTGCCACGGATTCAGTTATTAAGCTTTTGCTTCTCTTTGATTGACGGAATGCTATCAATGTATTTAAATAAATTTTCTTTCCAGCATGTTCATTAGAAAATGAGGAAACTCTGCTCTGATTTCAGGGGAGATCCAATTCCTGATGCACTAATCAAGAGGGTTGATGAATATCTACCAGATGACTTGACTAAGTTTCTTTCCTTATCTGAGGTATTTCCCATAACCCTTAGCTTGCCACTCCTGAATGTCATCGTCTTATTGAAATCTTCTTTGATTGAAAAAGCAGAGGTTTTGCCCACTTTGTAGATGGACATTTGGTGTTAAAACAAACATGAAGTGGATTAGCCAAAATAATATGTCTATGGATAAATCAAAAAGCCCATTGAAAATAATACAAGCACCATTAGGAAGTCTCTATCCTTGACAAAGACTTTTAGGGCAGCAATCCTTTAAATAAAAATCAGTAAGTTTCCATATACATTTTTTCTTTACCTTCATGCAAAGTAACGAGACAGAGGAAGGGCAAGGGAGTGTCATGCCTTCTTATGGCACATGTACAACCATCAGCTATCGTTCTAAAAATTTGCTTTTTATGGTTTCAGGATGAACAAAACTTTGATGAAGTTTGTAAACCTTCTTGGATACATTCTGATATTATGGATGACAATATTCAAATGGAGTCTTGCTCTGGTGATTCCAACTACAGTGGAATGGTGACTGATGAAGTTTTTTGTAATGGTTCCTCAAATGGCCACGGGAGTGAAGTTACAAATGGAGTGTCATGGCGGCCCAGTCACATTCTTGATTTCAGTGATCTTACTATTGGTTAGTGAAATTTTTACTTGACTTTTTCTTATATTTTTCATGTCATCTTTCTATAGCTTAGAGTGCATCTTATATGTTTCCTTTTTTTTTTTTTTATCTGATATGCTTTCAAGTATTTTCTATGTGTTTAGCTATACTCACTAGTCTCATTTGCATACTTACGACCTCCCACGGAGCCTTTCTTTAACGCATTAATATGGATAAGTGATGCTGTTTCAATTCGATAGATTCTGGAGAATTTAGCTGTGCTTTGTGTTCAGAAAGAATTGTTACCAGGAACTATTAATACTACAGTGTGTACACTGGATCTGACAATCTATAACTCTATCAGATTGACGATGGCCATTCATATAGTATTTTTTGTTGATATTGATTTTGGTTAGACGCTCATATTTATATAATAACTAGTTTGCTGAAATCCTTTTGCCCCTTCATTTCCTTTTCAGGTGATCCTCTTTATGATGTGATCCCTATATACTTGGATGTCTTTAGAGGTGATACCATCCTCCTCAAACAGCTCTTGCAGAGCTACAAACTTCCTTTGTTGAGATGGACATCACAATATGAATCAGAGGAGGGGAGGACGTTCAGACGACTCTCATACCGTGCCATGTGAGTTGGTTTTTTAAGGGTAGTTTAACCATCAATGTCCCTTTTAGGCAGGATCACAGCAAATGCTCGATGTGCGTTCAGACTCTCGTCCTGAATTAGGCTCTTATTAATTTGGCTATTTCTTAAGAGTACCCAGCTGCCCCAATTAAACTTGAAATCAGGATTTTCTACCATAGTCTAGCTACAGCAGCTCAAGTTAATGCCTCTTTCATTCTAGACATTGCATATCTATACACATAAAATGTCACCTGATCTTCAGTAGATTTCAAGCTTGTTTAAACCTGGTGCATCACGAGCCCTAGCCTCTGAGAATAAATGTGCAAGTCCGGAAAGCATCATCCCCCTGTTTTGGATCGATCAACAACATTGTTGTGTAAAAGTGTCATATTAATTAATTACCCGTCAGTTTCTTTATACGTGGGAATGCTGCTGCTGCAGGTGCTATTGCATTCTACATGACGAGAATATTCTCGGGGCTATCTTCAGCATATGGAAAGAGCTCAGGCAAGCAAAGTCATGGGAAGAGGTCGAGCAGGCAGTCTGGGGGGAGCTCAACTCTTACAGCCACTTCTCATGACTAACGTCTGTCTTCTCACGGAATTTATCCCTCCCGGGCGATCGTGCATTTCATAGCAAGTCGGGTTGTTCGGCAGGCTGCTACGGTAATTTTATTGCAGCAGTTAGTTCTTCACTAAAATGGCCGAAGTTGTGAGTGTGTTGCCTATTCATGAAGACGTGCTTTGGTGCGGTCGTCCCTAACCTTCTTAGAGATGGATTTTGTGTACTGTTGTATATCATCTCCTCCGGGGGCTTACATGCTAAACTTAGTAAACTAGAAGGAGCATTTCTGGGTTTACCGAAATTATGGGGGACTCCCCCGACCCAACATTCAGGAGACTTAGCCCAAAGATAAGAAAAGCAAAAATTGTATTTCTTTTGTGAATCCCCCATCCATCTATCGTATACATATGAACAGGTACACCTATCTATGCACCATGAGATGCCCATAATGTCTCTCCTATGTCTTCGTCTGTGTACACTAGAAGCACCATGCGATGTGGGGATCGGGTTCCTGCACTGCACTCCATTGTCGTCTCGATATAATGTGATCTCGAGCTCGACTGTCAATCGCCCTTTCTTCTCCAGCTCCCTCGCCTCCGTCGCATAGGTGTGTAGGGGGAAAAGGCGAGAGGGGCGGAGATGTTAGCCTGATATACCCTACACCGGCGAGCATGGATCGTCTTCGGTGATGATTGGGGGACCGAGGTACGGTGCTCCAGTGACTACCAAATCTTCCGGCAAGTCTCTCTCCTCGAGCACTGCGTAACCTGCAGTCCATGCAATCGGTTGTGGATGTGAAAGTCCGATTCGCATCGGAGACAATTCGCTGGGAAGGAAGCCCGTCTTCGGAAACCGTACCGTACGTAGACATTGTGTGTCTCATGGGACGTACCAGGAAGGGATGGAATAGGATCGTCGAGGTAGTATGTCGAGGGGCGGCCGAGCTCGTCGGAGTAGGGCGGAGACAGGACGTCCAGTATGGCGCAGGGGGTCAGCGCGGTGAAGGCGTGAATGTTCCCTCCGCTCCTAGGAAACAAAACCGACGGCTCGCACGGCGATTCCATCACTCCGTCCGCTACCTTTCCGGCCAATCCAACTGCACCCGCCCACCGTTTGATTTGCTTGACTTAAACATTAATCACGTTGAATTCTATACGGTTAAAGTATACACGATTTGGTGGCGTCTGTTTAAACCGCTTACTTGTTCGGTACTGGGAGGCGTCGAACCCGACCCAATCGTAGGCTTTGATGTACATCGACCCGTAGAGGAGCTTGCTGAGCACCGTCATCCCCGGGTGATCATGCAGCGGAATCGTCCCTCCTGCCGGGAAGCAGAACACTCCGATCTGCCACCGATTCTCATCGGCATCAATTTCCACGATTAGAAACTGCCATCATTGGCTGTCACTTGACCAAGAAAAGTCCCCAAAATTGGGAACGTTCATGTAGCGATAATGCTCTTAATCGTCATCAATTCTTATTCAGAAAGCAAAGACAAGCCTGGAACATCAGCGGAAACACGTACGATGATTGTAGCTAGCCAGCTAGGACTAGAAGGTGTGTGTGTTTTTTTTTTTAGTGAAAAATAGTCCCTCGGTGTACAAGCTGAGAGCGCAATCACTAACCGAGAAATTATCGCACTCGTGTATATGGATGTAAGTTATCCTGTCAATCGTCAGCCCACGTATCAACTCCTGGCTCGAGTCGGGGCTCGAGGAGGGCGAACCGCCACCATACTCATCAATCCCGACGTCTACAGCTTCGACCGTGTCTGCAAAACGATTTAACAGTGTTCGTGACGTGTCACTCCACGTAAACCACGGAGAAACCAAGACAGAAGGAGAAGGGAGATCGAAACTGAATGAGGGGGAGGTCAACAAGGTTGGATATGTTTACTTAGGAGATTTCTGAGGGAGTGAATCTGTTGAAATGAGGGAAGCTCTCCCTCCCGGGCACAGAAGATAGCCTTGCAGGCATCGAAAATCTTCTGAACTTTGGTTCTCTCCGATGCAGATTCCTCCATTGAAGAGGCTCTCTCTCTCTCTCTCTCTCTCTCTCGGCTGGCTGCCTATTAGAGGGGGGTGGGGGGGTTGAGATGGAGTAGCTGTATGCTCAAACTACGTAACCCAAAACCTGGGGGCTCTCATCTTGACTTTTCATTATTACAGTGGGCTGTCACTTGCACACACACACACACATATATATTATGTATATATATACATATCAGTAACCCTAATTGCCAATTTGACATCACGAGTTTTCCCTGAACAACGAGTGAACATTACCCGTCTCTTGCGACACGATCTTATTTCAGCAATCTAAAAGCATTGTTGTATGTCTATTTCATCCCAAGAAAAATCCATAAATTTATAAAAAAAACGATTAAAAAAAGGGTAAAAGAAGTTCCATCAATCTCTCTCTCGCTCGCTGGGTGTGTTTATCACGTGGCCGCATGTTTTAAGAGACAATAAATGGGCCACCAGAGGGTTAATGAGCCGTGTTGAATTTTGTTGCTGGGAGGTACACTTCTTCTGAGGACTAATTAAAGTGTACATGTTCGTGGGGAATAAATGGATGGATGCAGGACTGCCTTGGCAAGTGGCTAATTCAATTGGCTAGCTTCGTGTGTAAACCTGACCGGAGGCCACTAGAAGGGGAAACAGGAAAGTTGTAGAAAAGAGAATTTTAGAAGATGCTTTTTTGACTTGAGAAAGAGGGCCAGAGACTGGCTAGACAGACCATTCATGTCCACTAATGCAAATTGTTGCCGGGGAGAGGGGGCAACTTGGTGGAGCGATAGGATACCTAGGACCAGCCTTGCCCACAAGATCGATCATTCCCCTCGGCCTTGCATGGTCACGACCGCAAGAAAAATGCGTTGGAATGTTGGGAGGATGGGCGAGAAAAGAGATGCAGACCGCAACCCCGAATGCAAAAGGGTCTACACCTTTTTCTTTTGTATAAACCGCCGGTATCCAGTTGGATTTTGTCCAACTGACTAATCCGGAAAAAGGGTATATACCCTTGATGCACATGTGTGCATGCTAGTAAATTAATGCTCATTAGAGGATGGTGACAGGATCACATATAGGATCTGAATTCGTGAACTTCCTCATGTCGACGAAGTTAATTAGTCGTTACTATCTTGTGTTAATTACCTATATGCATGGGACGGACCTTATTACGAGATGGATGGGAGTCGATCCATCCGATGATGCCAACTGGATTCCAGTGAATCCCACCTTTATGGACCAAGGCCGAGGGTTTACGCTTATCTTTAAGAAAATGGTGAACGTCCATTAGATAGTGGGGTGGCTGCGGGGTGATAATTACCGGTGCGGGCACCAGTGGACTCGACCAGGCTCTCGTACAGGTGGGGTCTGGTCTCTCTGTGCTTTTCCACAGCAGCTATAAACATCCAAGTTCGAGAAAATGGATTTTATTTAGTGGTATCGCTCTCGACTTAACAATTAAGAAATTATAAGTTTAGTTTTTATTGTGAGATTTCTAGTACCTCTTTATTCTTTTCTCATCTATGCTATCTTATTTTAAACCTATAAACATGGTATATAATTAAAAAAAAATATCCTCCCATATTTTTTTTTAATAGAGGGGCAAAAGAAGAGTAAAAACAAAAAACACTGTATATGAAAGCGAAGAGAATCTTATGCGGAAGTGAAGTTACTCTCAACTTTAAATTAAGTCATTTTTTGAATTTATGAATATTTTTTTGGTAACGGAAAATGTCCTTTAATCTAAACCCTCCTTAAAGCTGAGTAAACAGCCATTGTTAATAAAACGGTCAGTCCACTGTGTCTGATTCGAAAAAATTCCCACGTTCATCTGTAACCATGGACTTGAAAAACAAGTGGTATTTTATTATTTTGATGAAGATTTTGATTTGCAATTTGTTTTTTTTTTTTTTGGGAAGGAAAAAAATAATTTTATATACCTATAGATACCACTATATATATATATATAGATAGATAGATAAACCACCTTGTTTCCAACCATAAAATAAACAATAGAATTATTAGTCATATTAATATTGAGTATGGTATTATTATTATTATTAAATCCATTTTGCTAGGCCCACGAATCTTCACAGGGTCACGCTAGTCCAGGGGAAGCCCATCCATCCATCCTTCCCCGATCCAAACAGGCCTTACGATTGGTATGTTTGGATGGCGGGGTTCGGGTCCGGAGGGATTAATGAATCATTCGCCTGATAATTCTGTTCATAAGGGATATTCCTAAAACCCCACTTTCTCATCCCTTCACCGTTACCGTGTGTGTTTGGATTGAGGGATTATCGGGGGAGGGGATTAGGAGAGAATTTCTTATTTGATAATTATATTTAGGATATTTATAGAGGGATTTAAGATGGTGAGGTACCATTTTAAATTCATATAATAGTGGGGAATTGGGAGGGATGGGGGCGGAAATGTGAATTTTCACCGGTCAATTCAATGATTCAAAAGAAAAATTAAGAATACGGTAATTTTTTTATGCCCTTCTTTTTTTCGCCCTCAATCCAAACAAACATACCTTAAAAGATTAAAAAAAAACCTAAGAGATAAAATTACAACAAAGCCCCTACCACCCCTCCCTGACCGTCGTCTTCAAATCTCTCAATGCAAAGCATAACTTTGGGGTCCCGCTCTTTTGTCTCTCTCCAAATCTACGGTTAAGACTACAACTGAAAAACCAACGGCCATGATTCCATCACAAGTATCTGTCAGAACGCAATTGTCGGCCCCACCACTCCTTCCTCTCCTCTCCTCTCCTCCGGGAAACCCTGTCCAGTCCAGTTATTCATTCCTCTCTCAAAATCAATTTCACACTCTCAGATCTAACCCTAACTCCTCTCCCTTCTCTCCCTGTGAGCAACAATGGCGACAGCTCCATCCCCGCGCGAGCAGAACGTGTACATGGCCAAGCTGGCCGAGCAGGCCGAGCGCTACGAGGAGATGGTGGAGTTCATGGAGAAGGTATCCACCGCCGCCGATGCCGAGGAGCTCACCGTCGAGGAGCGCAACCTCCTCTCTGTCGCCTACAAGAACGTGATTGGCGCCCGCCGTGCCTCCTGGCGCATCATCTCATCCATCGAGCAGAAGGAAGAGAGCCGCGGCAACGAGGACCACGTCGCCTCCATCCGTGACTACCGCGGCAAGATCGAGGCCGAGCTCTCCAACATCTGTGCCGGGATCCTCAAGCTTCTGGACTCCCGCCTCATCCCTTCCGCCTCCGCCAGTGAGTCAAAGGTCTTCTACCTAAAGATGAAGGGAGACTATCACAGGTACTTGGCCGAGTTCAAGACCGTCGCTGAGCGCAAGGAGGCAGCGGAGAGCACCCTCACTGCTTATAAATCCGCTCAGGTGAATGCTTTGTGTTCCTTGAATTCTTGGATCTGATTCCGTTCCGCATTTTTTTATTTGTAATACTGCATGGCGGGATAGCTTTAGATCAAACTATCATTAAGCCTGCGACAGAAAATAGCCATAGTACTACCGGGGAAAAAAAAGAAGGCATGCTTGTTCTGAACTTTTTGGATACGTATGAAGTTAGCCTGTTAATCTTTCCGTGGATTTGGGGCTTTGGAGCGATGTAACCCATCTTACTGCATTCAGCGTGGTTCTATTGTAGAGATCATATTTTGAATAAACTTGAGCTCTGTCAGGGGATTCTGCAGTTCTGGTTTCTAGGCATGTTTTATCGGAAGTGAGGATATGTAAAGCTTACTATTACAGTTGATGATATGCCCGACAAAGATGGAACATATATATAACCCAAAAAAAATCGAGAAGCCTCTCCTTTGCTAAATGCGATATGTTGTTGTGTGTTTGTTGTTGGAAGAGTAATGAAACAACTCTGTGGTAAAGCAGCACGATATTTGCTCAGAAAGAGATTTTCTTTGGGGAAAAATTTATTCCTGGTTGGAAGCTGCCTTGATTCATGTTTCCTTGTACCAGAAATTACTGCTACCATGTATGTGATAACTGCTCTTTTCTGCATTTCTTTTGGATTGGATACTTTCTTTAGTACTGGTTTAGTTAATAGGTAATTCATTTTGTTTGTAGGACATTGCCAATGGAGAATTGGCTCCAACTCATCCCATCCGCCTTGGACTGGCTCTCAACTTCTCTGTGTTCTACTATGAGATTCTCAATTCTCCTGATCGTGCATGCAGTCTGGCAAAGCAGGTGAGTTCTTGAGGCTTCCCCATCTTTGCATGGTTTGAGAAACGGTTACAATGTTTCCCAGAATTGTGCTTGTGACAATGAAAGGACAACCATAGTAAATGTGCTGTATGAATAAAATTTCCTTCCACATCCAGTGCACCCTGTCTTATTGATGCATACACATTTCTATTTTCATCTGTAATTTCTTATTGATGGACAAATTATAATGATGTGTTTTTATATGTATAGGCATTTGATGAGGCAATTGCAGAGCTGGATACCCTCGGAGAGGAGTCTTACAAGGATAGCACTTTGATCATGCAACTTCTCCGTGATAATCTCACTCTGTGGACATCTGATATGCAGGTGATGATTCAAGTCCCTGTACGATTATAGAATTGTGAAATTATATTTCAGTTATCAGTTTCTCTACTCATTCATTTTTTGTCTATGCTTGACAGGATGACGGAGTGGACGAGATCAAAGAGGCGGCTAAGCCTGATGATAAGTAGTGAGCTTGAGTCCTGCCCTGATTTAAGAACCCTTCTTCAAATGTCTCTGCTAGGAGAAGGTTCTGGCTACTGGTTCCTCTTCTGTCATGGACCTGAAGGCATTACATTGTCTGTTCTCGCTTCTGCTATAGCTTGTCCTATGCATTTATGCCCTTCTAAATTGCTCTTATTTTTTATTGGAAATCATGGAGGTTCATGTTCGTGTTGAGTCGACTTGGGTTGATTGTTTTCCTCCCTTTTTTTCCTCTTTAGTATTTATACAACTCTAATTTGAAGCAAGTGCTGTATTTTTCACCTCCCTAGTCTATGGTGGATTTGGGATGATGTTGCCTCCGTTTGTCTACTGATAACAACTGATATCATATTCGGTGCACGGAACATTTTAGAGTCTGGGTATGCATGAAGTCGAATTTTACTTGATCTTGTGAAGCAATGGATTGGACGAGTGATGAGCTTGCTGGTACCCAGAGTAGCCAGGGAGCTTAATTGTTCTTTGATATGACCTCACATTCCATCAACATAAAACCATGTAATAGGTCCCAATCAGTAAGTACCCTTCGGCCTATATGAGGAAAGTTAAGACTCGACCCATTGAAGAAAGTAATAACAATTGTTATTTTTACTTTTAACATTTATTATTCAAATTAAATGGAGAAAAGAAAAAGAGAAAACCAACCAGCAGAGCATAGAGGGCCCCTAAACGTTTCGGAGGAAAGCAACCCGGTCGGCCCTTAAGCCCTCCGTTGCAAATTAGATAAACCCTAGAACGCCCCCATTTCGCTTGCTCTGCAACTCCATGCTCCACGAGGATGAAAGCTTATGTAGAGGAGGGTTGTCGTTTCCCGCTTCCTGCAGAATCTCTGTGCATCATCATGCTCGTCGTGGGCATGCCCCTCAATCATTATCTTGTCTCGTCTCCCCCCATTTTATCTCTTAAATCCTCGCGAATCCGTCTGCTTGGTGAAGTGGATCTCATCGATTTGATTCTCGAATCCGCAGGTAATGGGTGTCCTGCCGTGAAATCAGTGCCGCCACTCGCGGGAAAGTTAACGGGTGCTAGTGAACCGGATAAGATAGTAATTACGTGGAGGTACCGTTTGTCATGGATCATGTGTTCAATAATTTGAGATTTGGTTACTTGTCCAAATAATCTCTCGACGTCGTCGTGTCATTAGGCCTAAAACTTGTACATTGCAGTGGCGGCATGCGTGTGAGGCTTCGAACCCGTCCGGATTAGAGGTGACAAAATTTGGTACAGTCCGAATATGACACAAAAAATCATGTCTGAACCAGTATTTTCTAACAATTTGAGAGATCGAGTCGTGTTGACACGGTACAAAAAAAATCATGTTAAACTGAAAGTACGAAAATGAATTTTACAATAAAAAAAATTATGATGAAGATTTAAAAAGTTATTAATTATATATATAATTATATTTTAATAGTTTATTTATATTAATATAAATATTATATTAATCAATCATTATATTATAAAAAATTATTTAAAATATAAATTATTTAACTTTTTAAAAAATAATTATTTATATGATTTATATAATTTTGAAATGTTGACACTGAATCAGGATTTTCGGCCTACCTGTGTACTGCACCGACATGAATTGCCAGCTCTAGTCCGGATGGCTTGGGAGCTGTGTTCTTGAAGTTTTTTCCAAAAAATAATATACATATACTATTGATATTTAAAAGTTTAGCATAGGTCAGATTCGTTAACTAAAGAATATATTAAAAAAATCAATTCTAAATTTCCGTTTTCCTAAAGTTTAAACTTGAAACTTTAATTTATAAAAAGGGGCAGATCACGCAGACTGAGCTTTTTCCTATTTGTACACCCGCATGATAGGCACTTGAATGGTTGAATAGTTTAATTAAATGATTTTATAATTAATTACGAAAATTAAGAGAAAAAAGAGTGTAATAGCTCACGTGTTGAACCATCCACTCTCGTGGACTACGAAATTTTCCGTGCATATAAAATTGATTTTTGTGAACTCAACGACGAACGCGTAGGGGACTTTGTTCAACGTTCGTATAATAGATCCACATCAAGAAATTTGGCGGCCAGTTAGCGGCAGTGGCGATAAAAATTAGAGGGTCGCCGACTGGCAGTTATGGAATGGGATTGAGTCTAGCCCTGGCCGGCCCCATCTCGAGCGGTCCAAGAATTTTGAACCGGTCCACATCAAATAAAATAATTATTTTTTAAAAATAATTTTAGACATAAAAATAAATTTTTACGTGATATAATTAATCTATTAATCCAAACATCATGTTAATTTGCAGAGAATATTGAAATAAAAATTAGAATATAATTAATCAAAAAATTTACAAATTTTCTCATACTTTTATTTTTTTATTTTAAATATTATTTTTGTACTCTGCCAAACATTTTTTTGGACCGCGCCTAACTGCCCGAAAATCTCGGTTCAGAAACGGTTCTTTTCATGCTAGCACCCACTTTTGCCACGTCAAGGATTGACTTTGTGCTGAAGTCAACCCTTGTTTAACGTTCATGAGATCCACTGGAAGAAATCTGCCCAATTTGCCCGGCACAGTAGCGTCAAACAGTGGTAGACGAAAATGACCCGTCAAATTTCGTCCATTTAAACGTGAGTAATTTGAAAAAAAAAAAAAGAAAACAAAACAAAAGAGTTATGGTTCATAGTTCGAACTGGTCCAAACCGTGAACCGGTCCTGTTTATGCACGATCCTGAGTTGGTCCATGAAATCATGAACCGTGTCCCATAATCTAACCGATACGTTAAGTTTAATAGACTGAACCGTAACTGGGTTATATGGTGGCCCGGAGCCCAACCGAATTGTCCATGTTAGATTTGTATCTTAGAACCCTATACATTGTCGCAATATAATTATTTCCACTAAGCTGTCCGCTGAAATAAAAAAAAAAAAAAGCTCCTGTTAATTGGACTTTCGTAGGGGGAAATGTACACGAGCCCCTCGTTAAGACATGCACGTCAATTGTCAACGAGATGATTAAATTAATAGTTATTAATGGGAAATCTTTGAATAAGATTCAGATGCCTCCATCCCGGGATGCTCGCTCCAATCATCCAAATGAAAGTTGGCTACTCTTCGGTTTTATCGACTCGAGCACACGGTCGACGGGGAGGGAGTGCCTCTTCTTATCCGATCACCGTCCGTGCACGTGATCACGACCGGCTTGTTCGTCGTCGGTCTGTCGAACAACCACACGGGTACGACTTCCGGCATGCAGCCATGCCTTCCGTTCGGCCGGCACGTCCACGAGAACTACTCGCCGTGACAGATATCCGAATCGTAAGAGGGATGCGAGATCCCTATCTCTTTTTGACCCGCGGGGTTTTGGATCCTCACCTAACGGAATTCCTCGCGGTGGCTAATCGAGAGAAGTCAAACGAAGAGAAAAGTCAGAATTTTCTGCCGAAACTCTTTACAATAATAAAAATAATTTTTTTTTAAAAGAGAGAGAATATTCTCAGTGCTCTACAGCTCGAAGGCTCTCAATATTGTCGTCAACGAACTCGCACCACACGGATCAAAAGAATCACTCGATGATGACTCCTTCACATCCGAGTAATTTAAATAGTATTTTGAATATTAGTATTATAAGTTACAAGGATTTCTAATTATTATTATATAATTCATTAAAATTTTAAATATATGTCGCTGTCCGATTCTCGTGCACGATTGCTCCCCTCTTGACTCTCGTCCCGGCAAGCAATGCCAAGGGTTGGCCGCATATTGATCCATCGGCACAAGAACTTGCAAACTCGGACTTGCATCTTCGGTGAGTGACAACAGATTCTTGTGGTGCTGAAAAACTTCGACGCCCCGGAAGACGTCGGGATTAGTTTTTGTGCACGATAAATAATAGTTTTTTTTCGATCCACAAGGTATTTATCGAATAAGTGTGTGTGTATAGATAGGTATACTTAATTATCGAGTGGCCATGAGTGTTAAGAGCAGATGATCCAGCTGCCTACGATGTTTCCTGGGATGCATTCACATACATGCGTCAAAGAAATCAACCCATCTCGTTCTGCCCCCCTTTTTTTTCTAAAATAATAATTATCATGCGAAGACTTTTAATAATAAATCCAATCTATCAAATTTGGCATTATCTTCATAATATATATATATATATATATATTACAAAACATGCACTCTAAAATAAATAAATAAATAAAAAAAAAAGAAAAAGAGACGGATAAAAAATAATATTATTATATTAAATTTAATTTCGATATTTACCATTCTTTGTTTTTTAACTTTTTGTCGGGCGAGGATTAATTTAAGGATAAGGCTTCACAGCCCGACACACGCGTAGTTGACCCAAGTTGTCCAAATTTTACTCGTGAAATTCGATTTCTCTAACTAACCATTTCTTTTATTTATTTTATTCGGACTACGTTATCGCCATCCAGGCCCCGCTAGGAGACGTCCACGAGCACGAATCCCATATTCTGTAGAAGATAAATTCTTTGTACGAACTCGTGAGCAGCAATGTGGAAGGCATACTGATGGCCGTAATAGCGGCCGTCGTATGAGTACGAAAATTTGATTATTAAAAATTAGATTTGATATTCCTTAATTCAGATTATGATTCATTAATCAAATCCCATACCTCTAATTGTAGAGGAAGTTGAGTAATTCTTTGGATGCGTAGCAGTCGCGGTACTCTATTAATCCCTTTGATTTTTACTCTTTCCAAGTACACAGCAAAATAATAATAATTTTTCATATCATCCAATTATGACTAACTTTACTTAATGCTCATAAAAAAAAAAACCTCGAAAATGCAATTAATTTAATCCAAAAATGATAATGTTTTGTGCCTATAAATAAGACTGCATGAGAATGGAGCTTCTCATCATTGCATCCATAGCTTGGCTTCGATAACTTGGCCTCAGTTCCGAGTTCTCCCTAAGCATCAGCAGTTATCGATAGCCTCCTATAATACTGTGCTAATACCAATAGTATACATAGTATGGCGGCTTCGATCTCCTTCACCGCCTTCTTCTCCGCCTTCTTGGCCATACTCGCGGCTGTGGCCGATGCTCAGCTTTCGTCGAACTTCTACTCGAGCTCTTGCCCGTCTGCTCTCTCAATCATCCGGGGTGCAGTGAGCTCTGCCGTCTCGAAGGAGGCTCGGATGGGAGCATCGCTCCTACGGCTCCACTTCCACGACTGCTTCGTCAATGCAAGTTCTTGTCCCTATTAGTTTTCCGCATGCATATATCCGGATTTTGTCGCATGAACCTATCTAGATCCATTGGTATTTCTACGTATATAATTGTTATATCAGCAAAGTATATGTATGAAGGGTTTAAAATGATGGTGCAGGGCTGCGACGGTTCCATATTGCTTGACGATACGACGGGCTTCACAGGCGAGAAGACGGCCTTGCCAAATGCAAACTCAGTTAGAGGGTTCGATGTGATCGACACCATCAAGAGTCAGCTGGAGAGCAGGTGCCCCGGAGTCGTGTCCTGTGCGGATATCGTAGCAGTTGCAGCCCGCGATTCTGTTGTTGCTGTAAGCTTTCTACCTCAGCTTAACTACACCGGCCGGTTACCTCATTGATCTTATTGTACATAAGATTCAAACCCATTCACTTATTAACCGTGAGTCGTTCGTTCGACATCTCAGTTGGGCGGAAACACGTGGACTGTGCAACTGGGGAGAAGAGATTCGACCACGGCAAGCTTGAGCGCGGCCAACAGCGACCTTCCTTCTCCTTTTGATGACCTTAGCGCACTGATCTCCGCCTTCTCAAAGAAGGGCTTGACGGCCAAAGAAATGGTTGCCCTCTCAGGTGTGTATTTGCAAGTTTGCTAATTGGATTCGGATCCGGATTGATCGTAGATTATCTGGACCCATCTCCTTGATCTCTGCGAATATCTTCATCACCTCGAATTCATTTATAGGTTCCCACACGATCGGGAGGGCGAGGTGCACAACCTTCCGAACCCGCATCTACAACGAGACGAACATCAACTCAGCCTATGCATCGTCTCTTAAGCAGAACTGCCCGAGCGCCGGCGGAGATGACAACCTTGCTTCCCTCGACACTCTGACGGCCAACGTGTTCGATAACAACTACTTCAATAACTTGATGAGCCAGAAGGGGCTTCTGCACTCGGACCAGCAGCTCTTCAATGGCGGCTCCACGGACTCGCAGGTGAGGGCGTACAGCCAGAACTCCGCCACCTTCTTCACCGACTTCGCAAACGCCATGGTCAAGATGGGGAACATCAGCCCCCTCACCGGGTCCAGCGGTGAAATCAGGACCAATTGCAGGAAAGTTAACGGGTCTTAACTTAATTATTCAGCAAAAAGAGGATGAAGTCATGTCCATTCAATAAATTAAGAGATCAGGGTTGTATGATCCAAAGATCTGTGTCTTAGAGTCGTGGTGGTGGAGCAAGTGTGTGATATATGTGTAGCATGAATTGCATGCGAGTCCATTTATGGCCTCTTTGGCCATAATAGATTATTAAATATAAAATTTAAATCTTACCAATTGAAAACAAATTATAATTATGATAATTATACTTTTTTTTTATGGATCGATTTAATTTAAATTTGAATAAATTAAAACTTATATCAACTTTTAAATACCAATTGACTCGGCCCAGGAAGTATTTCCTTCCATAAATAACATTTTCATTGCTATCTGACGATCTCAGTGTCTTGGGCTGAATGAAGTCAACATCTGGGCAGTGCTAGGCTATAAGTTAAGGTGGGTGTCTACGTTCCAGAGCCCGGTTGGACCAGATGATTTCGAGCCGGTCCAGATGATACATCGGTGGCCTTTAAAGTACCATCACAATAGTTACGACCCATTTGATTTACGAAAATAAAACAGTGAAAAGAAAATTTTACCACAAACCGACATGGTAATTGAACCTATCTCAGCAAGGAAAATGAACAATTGGCAATAATATTACTAAAAATAGTTAAATTACCATTAATCGCTGTATATCATAATTTACGCCGAATTTAGTGATTCTGTCGATTTCTTTCCTAAATCTATCGCGGTGAGATAATGACATTTATTAAGAAATTTGTCGAAGATACGTTCCGGTTCGGCCTCGCTCAAACAGGTAACGGCGTAAACAGTGCCGGGAGGTGGGACCCATCTCTGTGGTCTGTTGACCGAGGAAAGGAGCCATTGAGTGTCGGACACGTAAGCAGTGGAAAAGGCGGTAAATTAGGCTGCTCCTGGCGCGCGTATCTCGTGACTGGTGGGACCCAGCTAGAGAACATTCCTCGGCATTATCCCCGTGTAAGGCGGTGCGTGCGGCCGGAGCACGGAAATATTTCCCCGTTAAAAATCCTCTGGAGAGCAAAGCAGAAAGTGAATCTGCTTCCTGTGTCACCCCCTGCGGCTCTTTCTGCCCCACAGTCCGCAGTGAATCGGTGATTTACAGCGGGAGTGCAAACCTAGTACCTTCTCCGTTCGGCACGTTTCTAGGGTTTCTTGCCTGATCATCTGGAGTCCGTACGCACCTGTGATCTCTATCCTCCAATCCGGATACGCTCGCCCAGTCGGCGGTCGGCAATAATCCCTTACGCGTTGTTGATATGGCCCTCGTTTGTCTCGACTGATTCTGAGCAGTCTCGGTTCGGTGGTTAGTTTCTCGTCCTGCTGCCGATCTTGTGCTTTTCCTTCTGTTTCTGATTGATCAGCTTGTCGATGAATGATACTATCTGTGGAATCATCTTATTTCAGTGGAAGGTGTTGATTTTATTTGGGTGAGGTAGATTAATATTATCTAGGAGAATGGAGGCGGAATGGTAGTCTTTATTGCCATTAGATGTATCAACTGTTCGAACTAGACTACAAATTTGTTATTCGTCTAGGGCGCTCTTCAGTTCACGTTGGGCCTCCAAATTTTCTCTGCTTGCTAAAAAGAAACAATATTTGCCCATTGAATTGCATTGTATGATTCTACAAGTGTCATTTATGTGGGCATTGATCATATTGTGAATCAGAATCGATGCATTGTTTAGGTGATTTGAAATTATATGCTTGCGCGAGGAGGATACACAACGTACATTACGCCAAGTATATTAGGGGCGGGCTTGCATCTTTTAAACTCTTTCTGTCAGGTTTTGTCCAGTGGTTGTATTGACTACGAAGAGCAAGAAAGCCGTCACGCTGATGAGAAATTTTATTTTTGAAACCAGAAGCAGAGCTGAGGAGTACTTTAGACAGTTCATTTGTATGGATTTCATATACTTCTAATGGGAAGTGGCTTTCATTTGTGGATGAGATAGCCATATTTTCTCCATTGATGAGGAAAAAGAGGAAAGGAAGTGAAGCTGATGCATCAGCTGAGCTACCAGAAGTTGCTGCACCAACCCATGATTGGCAGTCCTCCAATTTGAGGTGTCACTATTCATTGGAAGACTATTCAAGGTTAAAGAAGAGATGCAAGGAACATGCTGTTGCAGAACCTATTAACTCCTGTAAAAGTAGGCTTGTAGGCATTGCCACTGCTCCACCATGTGGGACCTCTTCATTGGTCACTGCTGGGAGAGGTCTCAAGAGGAAGATAGGGTGCATAGATGTGGCAACTCAAATGGGTCGAAAGAAGAAGATTGAGGATGATTATGTTCAGGGTGACACCATTGGTCAAGGGAAATTTGGTTCTGTTTGGTTGTGCCGATCTAAGGCGAGTGGTGGGGAATTCGCCTGCAAGACTCTGCGTAAAGGGGAGGAGACTGTTCACAGGGAGGTGGAGATCATGCAGCACCTGTCGGGCCACCGAGGTGTTGTGACATTGCAGTCGGTGTATGAGGAGCCACATTGTTTTCATCTTGTTATGGAATTGTGCTCTGGTGGGCGGTTGATTGACTGGATGGTTAAGGAGGGTCCATTCTCAGAGCATCGGGCAGCAAATATATTAAAGGAATTAATGCTTGTGATTAAGTATTGTCATGACATGGGTGTTGTCCATAGAGACATAAAACCTGAGAACATTCTCCTTACAACTTCAGGACAGTTAAAGCTTGCAGATTTTGGGCTGGCTATGAGATTTTCCATTGGTATGTCTCGAAACTCATTCTACGCATATTTTCACCTCACACATGATATATATCACCGTTTCCCTCTCTCTCTGGCTTGGTCTTTGTTCAAAAGCCTCACTTAGCAACTTCCATGGTAAACTTTGATCAGAAACAAGGATTAGATTGAGCTAGTACTACTTATTGATTCTAGAAGTGTTCTCACTTGGCCATTGTTGAAGTTGGATTATTTGGTTTTGGACCCATAAATTTCAGATTGTTCGTTGATATGTCTAAGTTATATTTTTGGAAGTTGATTGAGGTTTTACCCCCATAAATCTTTGAAGCTTGGAAGTATTCAGAAATTCAGTAAAGAGCCTTTTTTTGGTTGAAATTTTTATTGGAGATGTTGTCTTACAAAAGACATGGCTCATGCATCACAGGTCAGAACTTATTGGGATTGGCAGGAAGTCCAGCTTATGTAGCCCCGGAAGTTCTGTCGGGAAACTATTCTGAGAAGGTGGATATATGGAGTGCTGGAGTCCTGTTACATGCACTTTTGATGGGTTTTCTTCCTTTCCAAGGAGATTCCTTGGAAAATGTCTTTGAGGCAGTAAAGAGTGTGGAGCTTGATTTCCATGCAGGCCTGTGGAAATCAGTCTCTTCTCCTGCTCGTGATCTGATTGGAAAAATGCTGAGTAGGGATGTGTCAGCTCGGATGACAGCAGATGAAGTGCTCAGTAAGTTGTTTTTTATGCACCAGTTTGTTTCTGTGATTTATTGCATGTGTGCGTTTAGAATTATGCAGACTTTTGGGTTCACCTAGAAGGTTGGGATGGCCTAAAGCACTACCTATTATAAGATGGTGATCAGTTTGATGTTCAAACTGGAAAGTTATCTTCTCCTCATAGCTAGAGTTAAATGGTAAATGAATATCAGCCTGAAAATAAGCCAAGATTATATTTAGTCATTGACCAAGGACTTTTTGATTACATGCTGTTCAATACAATTTGTCTATATCTATAACCACAAGAACATAGTTCAGCCCGTCTGACATCGTTACCTTCCTTGTTTGCTTCTATAGGACATCCCTGGATCTTGTTCTACACTGACCGGACTCTGAAGACTATCTCCATCAAGTCTAGGGCAAAGAATCATGGGGGCACTACAGCTCTCCCAGTAGCTACTCCCCTGAGCTCCAGATCCCCTATAAACCTGATAGAAAATGACTCCACTAATGACAAATTAACTCAACTCCCTTCAACACATTCTGTTCAGAGCTGCAAGTCCGAGGAGCCAGATGAGTGCGGTTTCATTGATGCTCTTGCCGTGGCTGTATCCCATGTGAGGATCTCCGAGCCCAAAAGGAGTAGGCTCTGCAGTCCAACTGGCCCGATAGAGCAACAGCACTCTTCTAACATGAGGTCTAACACCCTCTGTAAAGCTTTCTGACCAAAATCTCTCATGTAAAATGGTCCATTCAGCCCACAGTGATCGTCATGGGAACCTAGTTATGCGAGATTCTGATCGACTCCAGACCCCATGGACAAGGTCATCTCATCTCGCCTTTTAAAGTCCAGAGATCGAGAACTCACTTCTCCCAGCTGCCAGTCCCCTAGGTTATTACTATTTGTCCCATCTCGTTTTTTCATCTGTTAAGTTGACTAACTATGGTTTTTAACACCCTTCACACTA